>JAHHFK020001158.1:0-96879 GCA_024533555.2 Aedes koreicus
GCTGTGTAGTTGTGTGTGCAGTTTGAACCGCGCAGAAAAAAAAGCAGCCTTTCAGTGAGTTTAGTTTCACCATGATTCGAAATACCTTTCGGGCTTTTGGGATCTAACTACAGCACCAACCACGCATAACCAGACTGGCGGATGACCGCCGGTGACGATGCGATTGGTAGAGCAAATTTTGAAGGGTACGCGCTAATATCAGGTTTGCAGGTTTGGTCGGTGTGGTTGGCGAAAAAATTAGGCAAAAAATTCAAAATCTTGATGTTGTCATAGTAGACACTAATAGAAATCACTTAGCAGGTGGAATTTTTTCCTGTTGTTTTCTAACATGAGTATCAAAACGAAGGTTTAGTACCTAAATTTAATTAATATCGATGCTTATCTTGCCTAGGCGAGGTTTCTTACTTGTGAATGTCGAGTTCCAAAGAAATTCAACATTTAAGCAACATTAAGTTCGATGAAAAGACGCCACCCAAAAAAATCAAGCCACCACGCAAATTTTGACTGTGGATACTGAATTAAGCAAATTTGAAAATCTCAAGTTTGTTTGAAAATGTTGCGTATCAATATGGTAATAACCACACGAGAGCAATATTTAATGTATCAAAGTAAGATTTCAATCAAAGTTAGAGATCAATTTATTATTGTGCTTTGGTTTCTCTATGTAAGAATCAGACACTCAATGTAATAAGGTTGGAATTGCTCACAAAGCAACCATCATGGAATGGGCCTAGACAGTGTACTATAAGAACCTTCGCCGGATAAATATCATAACCATATTCATGATACATCAAACAAAAGCTTGGTTTGTACACATATATAGTATGTGTCCCTTGACTCAGCCTCATATAGAACGATCGATTACATTTTTTATAATAATTCATAAAGTATTTTAGCTGGAAACGATATTTAACTAGTTACACACTTGTTTAGATAAGTTCAATAAGTCGTTTGGTAGTATGTATCATGATAAATTACACAACTTATTTTATTAAATCAGAAACTTTCGAGGGATATGGATGTAATGTCGGTCTATTAGCACAAAATTGGGTCTTTGCATGGATTCAACTTCGTCCCATTCTATACATTTATTATCAAACGCAGTCCTTTAATGTTTTCTTTCTTCTGATTTTCTTATTCTAGGCATTGTATTCGCTTAAACTAACACCAAGTTTAAAAAAATAAAAATAATAAAAACAACTGCTTTGAAAAACCTATGTGATTTTGACACATGATTTATCGGCCATTTGATATGGAAAGAATTATTATTCACTTTACTCAGGTTTTATTCCTTTGGTTTGTGTTTTAATGAGCCAATTTAAAAATATACAACCGACACTCAGACATTTTTATTGAAAATTTTAGCAATAGCAACATCTTTACTACGCTGCTTACTGGTGTCTTTAAAGTTAAGAAAATCGAAATTTACGTGAAAGTGAACAACTATAAATTGATTAAAAATTTCTCAATTGCTTCGAAACAAATCGGTCATCCTGGTAGCATTTTGTTCATTTTCGCCGAATTAATGACTTATTTGGTACATTGGCCGAATGAAAGAAATAGGTTAACATTACATCCCGTTATCCTGCATCCAAAATGTAAGGACTGTATCGTTTATTATGAGTACACCTAAAAATTGCTTTTTTTAATATGTTTTATTTATTTTGCAACTCAAATTCATTTACATTGTTTATTGACCATAAAAAGCCCATTACATCAGTATTAATTTAATTTTTCGTAGATCAGGCCAGCTCTTTTTTTTAATATCTTTATTAGGGTGGCTTTCAGCCTCCTGGGCTGGTTCGCCACGTCTGGCCAGGTCTCGCACCTTCTTCTTGATGTTCCTCATGAGGTTTTGCACAACCGTTCCATGGATAGTTTTGCTTACGTTTACCCAGTCTTTTTTTAATTTGATGATGTCATCTGTTCCTCTAGCCGTCTTCCGCAGCTCTCCTTTCATTAAAGCCCAAAATTTCTCAATCGGCCTTATTTGCGGCCAATTTGAAGGATTGAAGGCCTTTTCCACAAATTGGATATTGTTCACTTCATACAAGTCCATAGTAGCAGGATGCCAAATCAGGTCAAAACAGTGTCGAACCTTTGTGTTTTCGGATTAGTGGCAGAATTTGTTTCTGAAAGCATTCCTTCCGGTACATTTCGGCGTTCATATTTGCGATAGTGAAAAAAGGTGTCGAATTCATACCGCACTGGCAAATTGCTTGCCAAACCAACACCTTTTTTCCAAATTTTTCGCAAAAAATCGATTTCTCTGAATTTGGGACTACTAGGCTTTACGGTGTAGAACTGTGCCCCTAGAAGTGCCTGTAGTCCAATTTGACATACGTCTCGTCATCCATGATAATGCACATGTAATTTTTTGCTCAAAACGTCGTCGTACAGCTTCCCAGTCCGAGTTTTCACGGAATCCGCCTGAATTTGGCTGCGTTTCGGACATTTTTGTTTCCGGTACGTCTTCAGGGAATTTCGCTCCTTTGCGCGTTGGATCATTCTAATCGTCGTTTCACACTTTTTTGCGCAATCTCTGATGGATACCTCCTTTTTTCCTTCAAAAATTTTGCAAATTTGTTTGTCCAAATTTTGGGTTGATGCACCTGTTTTTCTACCATGGCCGGGTAAGTCCTTCAATGTGTTATGCATAACAAACCGGTTGATCGCATTTTGGACCGCAGAGACACTAACACCTTCTTTTTTTGCTAATTTTCTTAGCGGCAATCCCTTTTCAGTGCAGTACTTGGTCACAATAGATTTTCGATTTTTTCCGTAAGATCTCGCATTGTTCTGCTTGAAGTAAAACTTTAACTTTTAATGAAGGCTTTCGTTTGTTTACAAGGCAAGCAACACATTGACACTAAACAGCTGTCAAAATAAGTCATAGTCTTTTTCATACAGAACCTCAAAGGTGTACTCATAATTAACGATGCAGGCCTTACGAATCGTAGTCGTAATATGCTGTGCTGGAGAAGAATCACGAACATTTTTGTGCTGTTATTTTTATCCCTTTCTTTCTTGTGTTTAAAATATTAAAAAAATTCTTTTGTGAATCTTCACTAAATTAATCATCCTATATCACAAATTTGGTTTTAGTAGCGAAATCTTAAACTTTGATCGTTATGAGAGGCAGATCTTCTGGAACTGATGTTGGAGAAAATTAAAGAGAAAATAATGTTTTTTCATCTGCAAAAATGGCGTATGACAAATTCTCCCCAACGCAAAGCTCGTATTAATTCTTGAGATCTAATGGACTCACCCCGCTATTTCCAAAAACATGATGTGGGAGGACGCGGAGAATCGATGGATTGCATTGTTGCAGTTAAGTATTGTTTTGATTGATCCCATTTTTTCTTATGTGATCAGGTTCGAATGTTGATACAGGTTCAAAAATCAACATGGTTTTTATTTTGGGTTATTTTAAATTTAAACACGAGGGACGTAGGATTTACTCTATCATACCTATCTGCAAACAACGGGTCCTCAAACCATTACAAATAGTCTCTGATCCATTTATTATAAATCAATCTTTGTTTTTCATTCCACATTATATATTGATAAGACTCAATAAATTTTTCAACAACAAAACTCGTCTACAGGTTTCATAATTGTTTCCAAATTACAACGATCAGTTGTTAGCCACTGCTGAAAAACAACATCTTCTTTGCCATCCCATTCTAATAGTGATAAAAGTTCTCTCTGGATACCTTCTGTAGAAATACATTTTTCACGTGCATGGAAATAACAATCTGAAGTTCTGATTGGGATACTGCAAAGAATTTTGTCAATTATTTCTTTTAGTGGATCAAATTTTGCGCTCTTAATCATCAATTTAACATTTTCATGAATACTGCAAATACATACATTATGTGTGCCTGTACTATCCAGAAGTAGGCAATGTTTAGGTCTGAGCTGAGTTAATGAAGTAAATCCAATTTTAAGGTCCTTGCATTTTTCTTTAAAAAACATGTATGCTTCTTTCAAAGACATCATTAATAAACGCTTCTGTACATATTCTCTCTTACCATTCTGGATTTCAGTACCACCTGTGGTACAGTAATTTTTATCACTTGAGTGATCTTAGGTATAGATTTTAATCAGATACATTATTTCTATTTCTATCATTATTCCTGAAGGTAACACGACGGTTAATTTAGGTAGGAAATAATAAAAATTGTCAGAGTTATGCATTAAATGGTGTTTAAAGTTTTTGGTAATTAACAGGATCAACCACCTGATTCAATTGTATTATCACTAAGGTTTAAAAAAATAAATAATTTAAATATAAGCCCTTTTCAAATGGTAGCCCTGAATTTTCAAACATTCAAAGACCTTTAATAAATTCAAATTTTCAATTTAATTAAATTAAATTGGCTTCTGTGAGGTTGTTATTACCAAATTATAAGACGAGTTGGCGCGATACACGGTAAAAATAGGATATGAAAAAGTTTTTGTTAGAAAAACTTTTTTTCCTTAAGAGTACCCATCTTTCAATGTAAGGCGAATTTTGTGTTGCCTTTATTTTTGAAATTTTTTTCGTACAATTCTAAGATTGCCATTTTTTGCAAATTGACTTTAAACTTTAAAGTATTGTTTAAAGTAAGAATCGATTTTACAATTTTTACAATTATTTTCATAAAACTTCAGACGATTTTCTAAAAGCCATCCATACATAACTTTTTTTTAAGTCTTGTCCTTTTTGAGTTATGTTGATTTAAAAAAAAAAATCGATCAAAAAACTTAAGCTCTTTTCAAGTGGTAGTCAAGATAAATTTGAAAAAAAAAGTATGCAAAGTCACTTGAAAAGACATAGTAATTGGCCTGATATTCGTCATGAGTATTATGGGGCAAATGTTCCTTCAGATTACACCGGACTTGAACAAGAAGGAAAGTAAACAGAAAAGGGAAGAACAACGAAGATTGGTAAGAATGTTACAGTTTTACTTATTATACACTTACCATCATAACTAAATACGCGCCAAAATCAAAAAACTGAATTTTGATTCTGGAAGTGCGATTGCATCCCATATATCCATTTGATATATGGGTTATTCATGCGGGGCTCATTGCATATGATAGCGACCTCAGAATGTACATGTAGAAACAGGCATTCTCGAAATGGGTCGTTGGAACTGCAATAGAGCTCTCACCTTTTATCTCCAGGGCTAAAAGTGTTTGCACCTATAGATAGCATAAGGTCAAAAAAAGGTGCAGACAAACTTTTTCCATAAAAGCACTGCCGGTCAGTGGGAGGTGAATTGTACACACACACTCTCTCTCCCTCTCTCTCACACACACACACAAAACACACACACACACACACACACACACACACACACACACACACACACACACATGCTCCGTCAGATTGCACCGTCAAATATTGGTTTCGAGAGTTTCGTGGTGGCCGCAACTCCACTACCAATTATGTCCATAGCGGCAGGCCCTCCGATGCGGTTATAGAGGACAATGTCAAAAAAATTCATTAAATGGCGTTGGCTGACCGAAAAGTGAAGGTGCGTGAGCTAGCAGATGCCACAAAACCAAGTACTGAGCGCACACGCCATATTTTGGGCGAGGTTCTGTATATGAAAGAGTTATCCTGCCGCTGGGTGGCACGCATGCTCATTCCTGACCAAACACACGAACGCGAGAGCACTTCGACACAGTGTTTAGACTTGCTGATGCGGAATCGGAAGGACTTTTGGCGTCGATTGGTTGAGGTTGATGAAACCTGGTTCCACTATTACACACCAGCGAACAGAATGAGTGCCCGGCAATGGACTGAAGCCGAGCACGAGTGCTCAAAAGCGGCCTAGGGAGGCTCAATGGGTCGGAAAGATTTTGGCGTCTGTTTTCTGGAATTGTCATGGCACACTCTTCGTGGAATACCTCGAAAATAATGAAACCATCAACAGCGAGTATTATTGTGCATTATTATAGCGATTGAAGTAACTAGAAAATAAGAAGAATGATTAGTAATTTCCATTTAATTCCAACTACCTTTATTGCTTATCTTGGCAGATACGCGTATTTCGTCTACAATGTGCAGACTTCTTCAGTGTCGTGTACTAATACACGACACTGAAAAAGTCTGCACATTGTAGACGAAATACGCGTATCTGTCAAGATAAGCAATAAAGGTAGTTGGAATTAAATGGAAATTACTAATCATTCTTCTTATTTTCTAGTTACAGGTATTCCACTAAACAGCTCACACTCTCCATAATTCAGCGATTGAAGGCCGAAATCCTTGCAAAACGGCCTGACATGAAGAGAAAACAACCACGGCTCCAATTGCTTCCGCATCCACTGTATTCACCCGATTTGGCTCCCTCGGACTATTATCTGTTCCCAAACCTCAAAATATGGCTCATCAATAAAACATTCAGCTCACACGAGGAAATCATCAACGCCGCGGAGGAGTATTTTGCAGGAAAATTACTTTTCGGACGAGATCAAGAAGTTGGAAATTCGCTGGAAAAGTATATCGAGCTAAAAGTAAAAAAGTAAAATAAAAAGGAAACTCATTTTTTTTTATAATTCCCAAGGGGGTTTCATTTTATCCCACCTAGTAAGGCTGAAGCTGGTAGGATTGGGCTTGCGATTAATGCGTTGAAAATAAAATACATAGGTGGATTGTGGCTGGCAATCGTACCTACTTTGGACTCCGAAGGACGCTAAGTTCGAACAAAGTTGACCATCTTCAAGACATTCATTAGACCGGTTGTTCTCTACGGCCATGAAACATGGACTTAGCTAGTGGAGGACCAACACGCCCTTGGTGTCTTTGAACGGAAGGTGCTGCGTACCATCTACGATCTACGTACGATCAACGATCTACGTACGATCTGGAGTGCAGATGGAAGACGGAACGTGGAGGAGGCGAATGAACCACGAATTGTATCAGTTGCTAAGAGAATCTCCCATCGTACACGTCGCCAAATTTTGGTCAACTACGATGGGCTGGGCATATCGTAAGAATGTCGGACGAGTTTAAATGATTCTCGAAAACAAACCGACGGGTACAAGAAGAAGAGCCGCGCAACGAGCAAGGTGGTTCGATCAAGTAGAAGGCGACCTGCGGACCCTCCGCAGACAGCGAGGCTGGTGAGGTACACCCATGGACCGAATACAATGGAGACAACATCTGTGTACAGTGGTTTGATTGGTATGGTAAGTAATCTTGGACCAGTTCAAGACGATAATTCTAAGAATCTGGGGTTATTCAGGCTAAACGTTCGGCTTTCGACGAGTTCGAGAAACGTTTGAAGCTCGTGAAGAAGTCCAAAGGGAGGGGCCATTCCAAGAGAAATGTTTCAAAGTTCCTTCCAATCATTGGTTTTAATAAAATGAACCCAGAAAAAAAATCATTCTCATTTCCTTAACATATTTTGAAAGAATTGCCAGTACCGTATCTGTGATCCTCAGCTTCACAATTTAACGAAATTTCTCTGTACTAGCTACAATCTGATAGAGAAAGTGTTGCCTGGGCAATCGATTTCCAAACCTCTTATTCTATGTTTGCTTTCATCAAAGAACTTCACTGAAATGTTTTTATGATGATTTGGTTATTTTGCTTCAGCCATTTAGTTAAATCATACTTTTCTATATGCATGTGCTTCATGCTCCCGAAAATTCTGCTGTTTATATTGCCAAAAATAGAATAATTTTTGTTTCATACGCTATTCAAATGAAAGGATTGCCGAATATAAATGGGGTTGCTGGAAAGAGTTACATTCACATGAGAAGCTTGGCTATTTACAAACACACCTTTAAGCCGTTCTGGATAGTTCTGTCGATTGTAATGCAAAGAAGATCACAGAGCAAATAAATGGAAACAAACGATAAAGTCATTTGTGCGCAATCCGCTGCAAAATTACTCATGAAAATGAGGTTGCTTCTCCTAGAATTGTTACATATCTTAAAGCTAGAAATTCATGAATGCTTTACTCCTGCCGAAGTTGTTTTTTTTTCTGTGTTGTGATGGACAAATTTTGATCCACCATCTGTTTTAATCTTTTTCGGTCAAACGAAATCCATACGCTATTAATCTAAATTTACGAATAGAAAGAAAAGCTTTGCTTAATAGGCCAAAAACCAGCTCTGGACCATACATTCATCTAAGTGCTATGAACAATTCTTTAAAACACACCACTCTTCGAATTTTAAATGCATAACAAAAGCGATTAGATCACCTTTGCATGCCATTATGGTCGAAACCGTTATTCAAGAAATAAATCATTCACCTCAAGCACTAAAACAAAACACTAATGAAAAAAAAAAAAAAACTACGTATCACTTTCAAACTAAGTTCATAAGATTCCAATCAATCCTAGAAGTGTCATTCCATTTTCAAGTACCGTTTGGGCTCCACCCACTGATACCACCAGTCATCGATTATACAATCAAACTCGAAGAAAAATAAAAAGTGACTAACTTCTATCGCCCCACTTCACAGCGCGATAATGATTGATTCAAAACGGTCCATTAGCAGATGAAGGCTAGCCATTTTCGCGTCAAATCGGTCGGTCACATAAATTGGCGGTGCGCAATCTCACCGTGATCTGAAATAATTGACAACAGCTTACCAAGTCGAGTCGCCATGCAGAGAGTGATAGGTCAGGTCCCACAAATTGACGGAGGGAAGGGGGGGTTACGCGGCTCAAATGCGAACTTCGAGCAAGGAAATCACCTCGCACCTTCTGGCCGCGTTGGAACGCAACGCATTCTTTCTATAGCAATCGTCGAAAGCCACTCCAATAATGAATGTCGATAATCACCATTCGAAGGATAATTCGCATACTTTCAAAGTTTGGGTTCTGGTTTGCTGGTTCAGAAAACAAAGCAATGCGAATGCTAATCTCACATATAAGGAATTATGATCTGATGCGAAGTAGCACCCTGCCGGGGACCGGTCAAACGTGCCGAAGTTGAACTTCATTTTGAATAGTGGTCGTTGATGTCTTTTTTTACTGCATTTTCCTATCAAATAGACATCGACATGACCAAAAAACCTCCAACCTTCAACCATGAAACAGCCAGGCGAGGAGTGCAGAAATCGAGGTTCACTGGAAGGTGATTTGTTTCAAGTGATTTGGAGCAAGGTCGCTGCACATGATGATGGCTTTAGGACGATCAAGAGGAGCCGCACCGCTTCTCCCAGCATTCGAAAACCGAATCGTGTGGTCAGGTTGCTAATGGAGTATGGTAGTGCGCAGAAGATAAGATTGTAGTCAGCCAGAGCGTAGCAAAGTGGCCAATCTACGGATTGCGGCTCTTTGATTTTTTTTTCTGTCTAGCTTCGGTTTGGCTATTCGGTCACCTCGGGCTGTGTGTTGTCTAGTTCCAACTCGGAGATGGAGCCTAAAACGGGGGAAGAATGATGGGAGGCTAACATCATCACGCTTTCTGCGTGACCCGGCTGAGGGTGCGCACTACTGCCCCGGGGGTTTGGTTAATGCGATGAAAGCCCGCATATTTAATTCGCGATCAACTAGTCGATGGAAAAGTCTCGAGAGGAGAGAAAAAATATCATCTAAAATCTAGTCTGTAATAGAGTGGGTTTTGAATTTGGTGTTTGAAGAAGGGTGAGCATTTGTTCGTTAGGAACTTTGTGCCTGATTTTGCGAAACATGGCCTATTAATGGAAGAAAAAAACTCCAAGGAATGGTTTCCCCACCAATATAAAATAACATATTGATAAGAAACAAGAAATACATTCTGTTATTCCAGACTAAGCTGTTGGACTAAGCTTCTATCGCATAACTGGCCTCCTACCACGAGATGAAATCGAGGTCTGTAGATGACCGGATGTTGGTGACCGCCAATAATGACGCTAGCAGAGAGATATAATGGCGCATTATCGCTAGCAATCGTGAGTTAGTTCTGCTAGGGAAGGAGAAGCTCCTCTATTTGAAGGGTGCAGCTTATTTGAGCATCAGTTCTCCATGTTCGTGGTCCCTTGCGCTGAACTGGCCGGCTTGACGTGCCGCAGGGGCTCAGTAGGGTTTCTTTGTCAAGACCCGAAGCTAAGTCTTAGTTTTATTGTGGTTATATCACATCAATTCATTTTCCATACATTTCAGGATGAAGCAAAATGACAAACAATAGAGGCTAAATTGGTTTTGGCATTTCAGCATGAAGACGCTGGTTGGCGTAGCCTAAGCAATGTTGTCAATTTGACAATAGCGAAATCAATGACTGCGACTGAAGATCGTGTACATGCAGGGTACATATTCCATTAGTGAAACAGTGTTAAAATTCTATTTCTGAACTTCAACTACTATTCCATTGAAGACTGGTATGTGATAATAAGCAGTATAGGTTTGTATTTAAATATTTGTGTTTAGTGGTATTATCAAAAGATGCTTCATTTATTTCAGGAATCATCAAACCAGGCTCTACGATCACTCAAACTGCTTTCGTTAAATTATAGAATAGTTTGTTGATTCAAAAACAAAAAAACGAATTAAATATCTTTTCATTTCAATTTTATCTTCGTTGATTGGACTGATCTACTTTTATTTTCAGCTTTTCCAGGACTATTAGGATAATAATACATATCTAATTTTTATTTTGCAGTAACAATTCAGTTGATGTTAGATATATTTTGTAAATACATATATTGTATTCTATTACTTAAATTACATACAAACATTGAATAACAAAGGGTAAGGGAGGAATACAGGGTGCACGGTGAAGTGTAGGCTGGATGAGGGATTCGTGGTTATCTGGCCCAAGTCATGGATGACAATTATGCTTTCCTTGATGGAAATCAACAGATCGAGATCAGCGAAGGACTAATTATCTTAAGGGTCTACATTGAGTTTGCTAATCCTATTTTTAACAAACCACCAGACGGAAATCTTAATGTGTATTGCTTACTGTACATGTCATGTAATACGAGCGTTTCGTTGGAAGGAGATTCTCTATCTTTTCCGTGGGTTTCGTGTAATTGCTTCAGCTTACGGGTCCACATCACCGTTTTTGGCCCTTCATACAACGGAATAGTGAGGATTACAGGTATGTACAGTTTGATCTTGCCATTAGGAGGAACTAAACGCCATGGCCAGTCCTGCACTAGTGGTGGCTTCCTATCACATCACATAACATCATCAGTTCTCCATGTTCGTGGTGGCTCAAAATGGCAGCTGTTCTCTATTGGGAGCTATTGACCATCACCTTTGTGCCAGTGAGGGACTCCGAACAGTCCTTTTCGATTGTCCTCCGACAAGATAGGGGGTTGGTACAGGCCCTAGAAGCCAGCCATCAAAACCACAAGTAACGGTAGCAATTAATGTTATCACGGACTAGAACAATCGACATAGACAAAGTCACGAAGACGGACTAACGATTGGACATCGAAACATGGGACTGTGGGTTGCTTAATTTCTTGGGAAGTAATCGCATTCTTTTCGACTCATTGAAGATTCACAAGTTCAATATTGTAGCGCTGCGGTTTGCTGAAAGTATTCACGGTACATAAATACTGTTGAGAGTTACAGGCCATTTCATCAATGTTAGCATAATTCATGTGCACAGCCCTTCGTAGGAAGTGACGCGCCAAGTAACATTGCCAAACACATTCATCTTTATTAAGTTTCATTACTGTTTTTTTGAAAGCCACTAAAAATCAATTTGGTTTTATCAAGACACCAAAAAGTGCCTATAGGCTTCATATTTAAGTCATGTTTTTGAGAACCTACACAGTTTGTTAACAATGATCTTTAAATCTTGTTTTCTCAAAATCCTTTTATTTCAACTGCATAAACTCGTAAAATGATGTTATGCAATGCCGTTTAAGGATTCAGTTATATTATCTTATTATGGTTAGTTTAAAAAGTATTTTTAAACCATTTTGCCTCCAGTACATGCATCAAATGGCAAATTGGCATTAAGTGAAGTCACCATAAAAAAACCACTTAAGTAGGCGTTTTTAATAACTTCACGTTTTCAGGGGAGTTTTACAGACCCTTGTGATCCATTCAAAAATATATAGGGTTAAGCAATATTTCGGCACAAAAGATAATCATTTTTTCTTTGGGGGGTTTTGTGGGCCCTTTTTGTGGAAACTGTGTTAAAAAATTTTTCATAAAAAAACAAACCCCGGGCAAAAAAATTTTTTTTTTTTTTTTTTTTTCCGGGGGGGAACAAAAAAAAAAAAAAAAAAAAAAAAACCCCAAAAAAAAAAAAAAAAAAAAAAAAAAGTAAACATAAAGTAATTAGTTGGAAATATGCGTCGATGTAACTGGGAAATAGGAATTGTATTTGATTATTATAATATAAAAAAAAAAATTAAGTTTTATAAAAAACTATAAATTTTTTTATATAAAAAAAAAAAATAAAATCAGACAATTTTCCATCTTGACGAACAGGTTGGCGATAAAGGGTGTCCACGATGAAATTGCCACACACAAAATTGATTCGCAAAATTCGAGTTTTCATCCGATTGCCATCAAATTTTCAGGGATTGAGAAATAACTATTAAACTTCATTTTACCATTTTACTCGTATTTTATTTACAGTCCATACGCAAATGCCCGCAATCTGTGAATCAACCGTTTTTTGCATGTAAACCCATACTTTCTTCAGTTCCTCGACTGTCTTCACTACCTTAGGTCGTTTAAGAAGGTGCTGCTTCATAATCGCCCAGTACTTCTCGATGGGGTGGAGCTCCGGAGTGTTGGGAGGGTTGAACATTTTCGGCACAAAATTGACCTTATTGTCCGCATACCACTTCAGCACGTCCTTGGAGTAGTGGCATGAGGCCAAATCCAGCCAGAAGATTGTTGGGACGTTGTGGGCCTTCAGGAGAGGAAGCAGCCGCTTCGGGAGGCACTCTTTTATGTACACCTGTCCGTTCATCGTGTCCTGGGTCACGAAAGGTGCACTCCGCTTCCCGCACGTGCAGATGGCTTGCCAAACCAGGACTTTCTTCGCAAATTTGGACATCTTCTGAGTGCGGACATGCTCCGGAACGCTGAACTTATCCTTGGCCGTGAAAAACAGGTTGCCGGGGATCTGTTTGAAGTCGGCCTTGACATATGTTTCGTCGTCCATGATGCAGCATTCAACTTTCGTCAGCATGTTGAGGTACAACTTCCTGGCACGGGTTTTGGCGGACTTGTTCTGCTTCTCGTCGCGATTAGGGGCCTTTTGTACCTTGAACGTTCGAAGCCCAGCCTTAGTTTTGGCCTTCTGGACAAAACTTCGGCTTAGGTGCAGCTTCTTAGCCACATCCCGAACGGAGGCGTTCGGATTTCGGTTGAAGGCCCCAACTACGCGGTTGTGATTTTTGGTGTTGTACGGAATACTTTTTCCTTCACTTCTGGGCTTCCGATCGGTGGTCAACCGTTCCTCGAACCGCTTAATCACTCGCGACACCGTGGAATTCGCGATTCCCAACGTTTTAGCGATGAAACGATGCGAGAGATCCTTGTTCTCGTGATGAATGCGCAAGATTTTATCACGCACGAGCTGTTCTTTCGACTCCATTTCCGCGAGTTTTGATCACAGGACTTTAAAACTTGCAAGATAAATGATGCGCTATGAACTAAATCCACCCAAATTTTCATTAAATTCTATCCAACGGTTAAAAAGTTAGAGCAATTTCATAGTGTGGCAATTTCATCGTGGACACCCTTTAATCTGCAATCTTTTTTCAAATTTTTTTAAAAATTTTTATATAATTTTTGGGGAAGAAGCTCGTTTTTTTTTGTTTTTTTTCAAAAATATCAAAGGAATTTTGGGGTCACCCCCTTTTGGGGGGGGTTTTTTTGGGGGGTTTAAAAAATTTTACCCCCCCAAAAGGCGGGGGGGGGGGTGGTTTTTTTTTTTTTTTTTTTGTGAAGTGTGGGGGGATTTTTTTTTTTTCTTTTTTGTTTTTTTTTTTTTTTTTTCAAAAAAAAAATTAATTATTTTTTTTTTTTTTTTTTTTTTTTAGGGGGGGGGGGGTATTTTTTTTGTTTTTTGGGGGGGCTATTATCTCTTGCATTCCCAAACTTTTCGAGGCAATTGTCAATAAAACATTATTTCTTCGAATCAAAAATCGAATAACAGACAAACAACACGGTTTTTTTAAAGGCCGCTCAACATCCACGAACTTACTAGAATTTGTAAATTATTCACTGAATGCAATGGATAATGGGAATCATGTTGAAGCTCTTTACACAGACTTTAGCAAGGCATTTGATCGTGTTGACATACCCATGTTACTTTTCAAACTGCAAAAAAAATGAAATTGAGTCTGGACTCTTGAAGTGGCTTGAATCATATTTAACTAACCAGCAACAAATAATAAAATTCAATGAAAAGAAATCAAATCCCATTCAAGTTACTCTAGGAGTCCCCCAAGGCTCCCATTTAGAACCACTTCTTTTTATTTCATACGTCAACGACATTTCCTTTGTCCTCAAAAATCTGAATGTGCTAATTTATGCCAACGACATGAAGCTGTACTTGGAAATCAAAAATAAAGAAGACATCAATATATTCCAGTATGAAATTCATACATTCTACATCTGGTGTAAGACAAGCTTATTGGAACTGAATGTAAAAAAATGCAATTTAATATCTTTTAGCAGAAAATTAACAACAACCAACATTGTAATTGCATTAGGAAATCAGAATGTTTCCTCACTGTTTCACAAAGTGTGAAAAAGTTATGGATTTAGGAGTTATCTTAGACTCTGAACTTAATTTTATAGACCACTACAACACTATCATACACAAGGCAAATAGCATGTTAGGGTTTATTAAATGCTTCTGCTACAACTTCTAAGACCCGTACACTATTAAAACTCTATATATTGCCTATGTGAGGTCTATACTGGAATATTGCAGCATTGTGTGGTCTCCTCGTCCAGGTATACATGAAGAAAGAATAGAATCAGTACAAAAGCAATTTCTATGATATGCTCTTCGTAAGCTAGGCTGGGCCTCACATCGTCTGCCATCATATGAAGCTCGCTGCATTTTGATTGACATCCAAACATTGAAAGAACGGCGAGAATATGCGATGGTTTCATTTGTAAACGATATCGTTTCGCTGCGTGTTGAATCAGCCGAACAACTTTCTAAATTAAATTTTTATGCACCAATTAGACGACTTCGAAATCGTAATTTATTTGCTCTAAACCATCATCGCACGGAATATGCTAAAAATGGACCAATAAATAGCATGATGGATTCCTATAATCAACACCGTGAAGCCATTGACTTTACAATGTCTCGGTATAAATTGAAACAGTATTTTAAGTCCCTGAGGATACAAAACTAATTAATTTTTATATATATATATGTATAGTTAAGAAAAAAGCTAAATGTACTAGTCTAAAAATGGTTGACGAAATAAGAAATAAATAAATAAATGTTGTCTTGTGAGCTGGAGTTGAGTCCTGTTGGAAACAAAAAAAATTTAATGATAACTTCACCACAATTTTTTTTATTATGTTCATTACGGTGCTACTAATTTTATTTATGCATAGCCATGTTGTCACTCAAGGCCACAAAATTCAGTTAAAGCGGATTTTACCGTACAGTCTCCGATTATAACAAATAAATAAAATAATTCTGATATTACCGATACGCGATCTATCTTTTGTTGGACATGTTTAGCTGATTGTCAATGCTTATACTAACAAATTGTTTTCAATTTATCCTAGTTCTTAAAACAGTTGATACATACTGTTTATATTTATAAACATTGCTAATAAATGGTACAACTACGGTAGCTATTTACTGTGAAACCACAGGCAACTAGTTTTTAAAGTTCGATTGATCTTTTATCTGGCAAGTGATCTTAATAAAACGCCATCGGTGGGAAACAAACAAAAACTTATGTCATGACTAAATAGTTTTGTAGCAGTCATTGCGAAGATAAATTGGCTTATTGGCAGAACTGTGATTTTTTCCAATCGCCATATTGAAATACAAGAAATAATTGAATTGTGGAAAAATAACTGCACCAAAATTTAAATTGAAGATCGGAGACGAATTTCAGCATTCTTTTAGATAACCGTATTAAATTCTATCCATTTCCTTGAAAATCATGATTAATTTATCGAATGTATTTGTTTGTATTATTTTTTTTAGTAAGTTCGCATAATCTCCATGGTGCATTAATTTTCGGCTCTGATTCACTATAAAATTAAATGCGCATATGATTTAAGGCATACTAGAAAATCAATTTGTTTTGGATATTTTAGTATCAAATAAAGCTTCCGCAACACTAGAAATTTTTTCTTAGGTACTATTTACTGCTAAATGAATCAGGAGATCAGAGAATCGAACAAAGTAGATAATGAAAAACCAACCACGATATCACTGTGAAGTTTGACAGCTGTGGCCATTTGGCCCTATGCTGGTTTTCATGGTGACCAATAGGTTTTCAAGTGGTTATAACATCTCTCACTAGAATATTTTTACAATCTTTATGGTCTTATAAAGGTTTTATCAACTTGCTTTCACAAACGTTTACAAATTTCGGCTTGTACAAATTTCGGCTTTAAAGAAGCATAGAGGAGGGGTTGGTAGATAATACAATTTTGAATGTAGTTTTATCAACAAAGCCAGAAAGAGTGCTATAAAGCTAGAATACAACTAAAATGGTTACTCGGAGCGTTTCATACTCCAAACATCAACTTAAATGTTGAGTCGATCTATAAGAGATGTTGAGTGTCTCTGCTATCTCTCTTATTCCGACACGACGATTTTCGAGAACAATTTCCATCTCCTCGTCGATGTTGCATGGGGCAGGTTTTCTACGATTTCACGACCCTCACTGTACGCTTTATATCACTCAAATACGTTCGATCTCGAAAGAGTGGAGTCTACACAACACATTTTTAACATTTTAAATTATTCCGTTGCGCCGTTATTCGATTGGAAACATAACATTTCATGCAAATTCGTTCTTCAATTCCAATTTTTGTTCATGTTAGAAATCATCACAAAGACTTTTTACGTCTTTAACAAACAGCTGTCAAAAATAAACTAATTATTGTATCCCACTCAAACTTGGGATCGGCGTCAATGACAGTTGTGCCAACTCAAAAAATAAAATCGATTCGGTTTACGCGCGCAATTTAAATCCACCAGTCTGGATCAATTTTGATCAGATGGTAAGTTCACTCACTAGTTCTCTAAATGCTAAAAAGTGTCTGGTTTAAAACTCATTTAATTGGTCGAATGACTTCACTGTTTGTTCATGCATTTTTTGTTAGCTCTACATCTTTTGCTGCAAAAACAATAATATAAACACTGAGCATTGTATAAGAAATAATGCAAAGTTTAAAGTAAAAACTAATCGGCTGTTTTTGCGTCGTTGAATCCATTAAGGCAAAACACAAGGGCGCATTTCCATTTTGAGAATTTCAGTTTTTCCTAATAAAGTTCTGTCCAGTTAGAATCAGGAATCACTTATTGTGTTGCAGCGGCACGGAAAGTGACCGCTACAAGAATTATTTTACAGCAGTTTGTTGATCTAAGCGCCCTGTGATATAAATTTCACGGTGTTTCGTGCAGTGAGTCAAAAGTTATTCCAGATGGAAGCCGAGAGGAGAGAAGAAATTCTGCACACCCACGTTGATAATCCAACGTGGTCCGCAATAAAAATCGCAAAAACGTTGAAAATCGCCAAATCAACCGCGTATGATGTACTCAAATGTTTCAGGGAGCGAAGGAGCGTGGATTGAGTGCCTCAAGGTAAGCGTCGTAGTGGAACATATGACCGCAAGCTGAACCAGAAGGTGTTGACAACCGTCAGAGCAAACCCTGGACTATCAGATAATGAAATCGCACAAAAATACGCTGCTGTTCGCAGTACCTTATCGAGCCAGCAAGCAACCAAATAGAACGTTGATGCAAAGTTTCGTCACCAAAGCTCGAGCTCGGAAATTGTACCAGCAGGTTTTGACGAAGTACCGAGGATGCCTGCTCATCGACGATGAAACCTACGTCAAAATGGATTTCGGACAGCTTCCTGGCCAAAAATTCTACATGGCGACGGCACGAGGAGATGTTCCTGCGAAGTTTAAGTTTGCTTTTAAGGACAAATTTGCCAAAAAACTGATGATTTGACAAGGGATATGCAGCTGCGGAGCAAAGATCAAAGTGTTCGTGACGAATAAGACGATGGACTCGAAGCTGTACAATGAAGAATGCCTCAATAACCGCGTACTACCTTTCATTAAAGCCCATAAAAGTCCCGTGAAGTTTTGGCCAGATTTGGCGAGTTGCCACTACAGCAAGTGGTACCGCGATAATAACGTAGATTTCATCCATAAAAACATAAATCCACCCAACGGCCCGCAGTTCCGGCCCATCGAGAGATTTTGGGCAATAATGAAGCGGAAGTTTAAGAAAAGTGGAAAAACGGCTCGAGAGGCGACTCAGATGACCAAAATGCTGAACAAATGTGCCAAGGAAGTTGACTCCGGAGGTGTGCAGCGTTTGATGGGAGGAATAAAGAAGAAAATGCAAATTTTCATTATAAACGAAGAGAAATGATTTGTATTGATATTTTTCCTTAAAGTACAGTAAATTACTTTTGTTTTGATGCATTAAACTTATTTGTACGTCAATCCGTTACCGAGATACAGATGATTTATTATTCCGGATGCTAAATGGACATAGCTTTACTGATCTTGACAGATGAACGTGAGGTAATTGAAAGATGGAAGCAGCGTTACGGTATACCTATAACTCTAACGGTATACCTATAACTCTAACCAATTTTTTTTTCAGTTAAATTTTCTAACACAAACTTCAAGGTAAGATGATTTCAAAATCAAGGTAAGAAAATCATGTTAATTTCTCTGAATTTTTCATATATTTAGATAGGTTAAGATACGTTACGTTGGGATGAACGGAAGGACCACCAGAGCACCTGATTGAAGCGATTGTGGGACTGCCAACTTCCTGTTGTTAACATTTCGTAAAAAAAGGGCAGGCTCTTCTCCCCATCTAGTAGGATTTTTTACTAAGCCAGTGCTCGGTTTTTGTGTGGTTTCTGCGAACTTGTTTCTGGAAGGAGATTCTTTCTAGACCCCTTTAGTTTTGGGTTGTGCGAAAGTGTATCTGCTTATGGGCCCACAATACGTTTTTGGCCCTTCAAACAGGAACATGATGAAACATTTACCACAGTACAACCTTGATCAAATCGGTTAATTAACAGTTCAGAGCTAAAGGCAGTTGCCTTGGTACATTAAATGGTAGTTCACATCATCATTGCAAAAATGGTTTGCCTCGAACCGGGTCGGAACAAGGCGTAGAGATGAACAGCGAGGAAGATGGTTAGATCAAGTGAAGGAATATTTTGGAAGTGCGCGGTACTCGAGGAATTGAAGAAAAGCAGCCCACAACCGAGTTTCGTGGTGAAACATTGTCACAAAGATGCGGTCTTAATGGGACGTTGTAAATAAGTAAATAAGTTGAAAGTCACTTTTGAGATAAATTAACAGCTAGTCGTCCTCATACCTGCTCATTTTTCATCTTCTTTTAAGACACGATAGAAACTATCTTGAAAATAAAACCAATGAAGACATTTTATCAATTTACAGTACTTACCTTCTGAATCTATTCTAGGATCTTGGTTCACTAGGGTCTGAGCCAATGGCGTTGAAGGGCGTTGTACTCGATTCAATGTATATCCTCATTTGTATATGTCATCATGGGTGTGAATTTTATTTAAATTTCACCAGAAAAAAACTTATCTTTTAACAGATAGGCCTATTTTGGCTGCGACTTACATACTTCTTCAGTTTAGAGTGCCTTGAGCTGGTCTAAGTATGGTATGTATCCCTCGATTTAGCTTAATATACGGCAGAGGATTGCATTTTTAATTGAGTAATTTAAGTAATTGAGTACAATAAGTAATTGAGCTGGAAACGATATCCAACTAGTAAAACGTTGGCTTAGATAAGTCTAATAGTTCGTCTAATAATGGTTGTTCTGAACCACACAAAATTGAAACAATTACTTTCTAAAAACGAAGACTTTTGATGGATATGGATGTTAAGTCGGTCAATATGCACCATAAAGGGTTTATTCGTGGATGAAATTTTGTCTCATCATTTAGGTTTATTGTTAAAAACAATCTCATAAAAAAATTTCAAAATCTTATACGATGTAACATATGCATTAAAAATGGATTTAATTCTAATCACTTTTGAAAAAATATTACTGCATATAAATAAATGGAAATACATTTTCCTAAAATCCTAAGTTCAGTATGCCTTTCAAAAATGTTTCGATGCCTTACAAGATGGTCTAAAGGCAGTTTGCCGCAATCTTAGCCATGGTCGATGAAAAGATAGATGTTTTTCAGCTGTTTCGTGGGCTCTGCGATGAGCTGCTCCTCCAGCCAGCTTATGGCCATAATGAGAGTAAGTGCTCAGTTTGATGTTCGTCCAAAAAAATTCTATCGGTAACAGTTGAGGGACGTTGGAAGTCTTCGGTACAACGTTTATCTTCAGAATGTTCATCTCCTCCAGTGATCTCTTGGTATAATGGGCCAAAGCCAGGTTTGGCAAATATACCTCATCCTCCTTCACCTGATACTTCTTGATGAAGGTGGCAATTTCTGGCAGGCACATCGTACAGGAAATCACCCAGTTAGCCGCGATCCCCGAAGGAAGGGAGAGAAGGACTTCTTCAAGAACTTGTTCTGGGATATATACTTGACGTCACCGCTTACTTCTTTGGCAGGGGACGTAAAGTACCCGGCCCACTACCAGTCGTTGCCGTCCAGCGTCAAGCAGGTCACGTTATCCATTATGACAAGGACGTCGCCCTACGCCAGAACGATGTTTTTCACGAACACCTCCAGCCGCTCTTTCTGGGTGATTGTCTGCTGCTCAGACACAGCCGGCTTCGACTGATGCTTCCGCATAACAATGTCCATCGTGCCCAGGCACTTTTTTTTAACGGTTGGCCAGTTCCAACAACTTCTCGGCCCACAGCGCGGAACGAAGAGGAGACCTCGCCCTTAATCTTCCGGTTTAGCATTTGCTGCTTAACGGTCGCGCAGCACTATAGAACTGCTGGAACCAGGGGTGGCATTACGTGATGTGATAAGAACCCACCATGAGTGCAAGGATTACCTATATCTGCAGGACTATCCTCAGCAGGTTGACCTGAGAGAATAGCGTACGTGAGGGCTTGTTGTAGCAGGGCCAGTCGATCTCAATGAGGACCTTCGGAAGACCTCGGCAGGAAGGCCGCGTGTCTTCACATGACAAGGGACTGGCGAATCCACGAACCCTTGTCCAGTCAACAAATCCTTCGACTGCCTTAGGTTGCCCCCCCAATTCAAGTTATATAGTTGTTATAGGAACAGTGGAAATTTTTAGTTTAAATCGGCTTTTTTTGCTTAGATATTTCAGCATGGTCAATATCGGGTGAAAAAGGGAAATACTCATTTTGGTGTGTCAACTTTGACGCCAGCTGTAGTCCAAAGCACTTGATGGAAATAGTTCAAATTTTGTTCACATTATTTTGTTTACTTTTTTAGGCTAATATGCTACCTAAATTTTTCACAGAAATACGGATTGTTGAAATTGATATATCCCAAAACGTTTAACGCTTTAATTAATTTTCATTTGTTCTAGTGAATGTACTGAGATATTGCAAATTTCTACTGTTGGCAGGAACCAGGGGTGGTATTAAGTAGCTCAAAACGAACGACTTTTTGTACGAACGCTTGTGAGAAAAAGTTCTTCGTATCGAGATCCACAATTCGGCTCCAGGCTTCCGTTCAACGCCATCGCCATTCTCCAGGAGTAAGATGATATTGTAAATGCAGGATCAGTTGTATCCGGTGGACACAGAGTGTCTTACGATGTCCAACTTCTTTGCTCTGGGGTGAAGCTGAAAGTACGAACAAAACACAGAGCGGAATTTCTTTACTGTTTCACCACGGATGCTGCAAACCATCTGATAACTCTGTCAATTTTTGTACTGTATATAACAGGGTTGCTAAGATTGGCGATGTATAGGTAGTTTCACCACCAAGAGGCAGCGTAATTCAGGCAGGTAAATTATTTGCCTGAATAAGAGCAGATCCCACTTGAAAAAAAAGTAACTCCACATGTAAAGCAAATAATGAATTCTTCTCAAACGATATGAAATCCCGACATACTCGGGTACCGAGATCACATAGGAGTTGAAATTTACCCAAACCACCATCTGTGGTTTGATGAGCCGTTTCCCGAAATGTGTGTTTGTTATTTGCAAGGTGCAGTCAAGACGTCGAAGCGGTAAAATGGACCGGAAACAGCGTCAGATCGTTATGACGATCGTTATTTTAAAGCAAATCTACAGGGTGCGGCAGAAAATAATGCAAAAATTTGTTCTATTTCTTTCAAATCCCATTTTCAACTAATTCAAGCAATAATATCAACATTTTCGAGTGCAGTTATCTTTATAATGTCCTTTTATACAAATTTATTCTATGTGTCCTCCATTTTTATTAATAACATCCTCGAGCCGACGCCAGAAGCCAGAGCATGCCTTTCGGACGTAGTCCTCCGACATTGACTGCCATGTGCGTGTTATGGTTGACTTCAGGGTTTTCATACTAGGGTGTGATGTTTTGCAGGCTCGTGCTTCAACATATGCCCAAATCGAATAATCCAACGGATTAAGATCTAGACTGCTAGGGGGGCACATATCCTTCGGCCAAAGCTTCATGTTATTGTTCAACCATTGTTGGGTTCGATTGAACGTGTGACACGGCGCTCCATCCTGCTGTAGGACAACTTTTTGGTCCTCGGAAAAGTTGGCCTTGATCCAGGGAAGCACTTGGTCCTCTAAAATACCGATATACACTTCGGTATTGATTTTTACTCCAGCATCAATGAAAACAGGCGGCATTTTCAAACCGTTGGACGCCACCAAGCCAAACATCATGACACCAGCCGGATGTTTGGTTTGAAATTTGAATTTCACTTTTTCCGGAACGTTCTCCATTTTCTGCGGTGAAATGAACCAGTCTGTTGGCCACAGCATCGATGTTGAAAAGCTTTTCTTCGGAGAACAGGATTATCATTTTTTCCTTCTTCAACAAAGAAAGCAATCTCTTGGAACGAGTCACTCGTAGCTCCTGGACCCGGTCCGTAATCAAGTGGCGTTTCACTCTGGCTCTGGAAGATGCATGCAGGTCTTCTTTGATGATTCTCAGCATGGATTTCTCCGAAGTATTGGCTTCCTTTGCAAGTTTTCTTATGGAACGCACCGGGTTGCGAGCAATTTTTGCACGGACCGATTTGATCACGTTCGGCGTGTGTGCAAAGCGCGGACGTCCGCTTCCCGGCTTCCGCTGCTTAGAACCATCCAGCAGGGACTTTTTTATGCGGTAAACTGTTGCCAAATGGCACCCTACCACCTTGGAAATCTCTTTCGGCTTCTTCTGGGCGAGCAACAAACTGGTGATCACTTCTTTCGCGAACATTTTGACGAATTTGTAATAAAACAAATAGAATGTTTGGATGCAGCACTTGAAAGTTAACATTTAAAAATAACCTTTTGACCGAAATTAGTCACTAGCTACACGAATTACCCCAATACTTAAGTTTGAACATTTTCGCATTATTTTCTGCCGCACCCTGTAGGACATTTGGACGTAGATGTGGCCAACAAACTCAGTGCTGATCAGAACTGTTTATTTTGGGTTTTTTCGGGTGTGGGGGTATAAAAAAAAAAAAACGGGTTTTAAAGCCGAGGTTTCTTGGGGGCGGTGAAACGTTTTTGTTTGGGGTCCGGGTTAGAATTTTCGTGTGGGGGGGGGCGAGATATATAATTTTTTTTTTTAAATTTTATTTTTTTTTGTTGTTTTTTTAAGCCGGTAATGTTTTTTTTTTGTTTTTTTTTTTTAATTTTGGGGTATTTATTTTGTAACAGCGGTTTTTACTCTTTCTGGGGAGGGAAGGGCTCGGAGTTTTTTTTTTTTTTTGTGTTTCTCTTTTTTTCGTGTGTTATTTTGTTTTTTTTTTTTTTTGGTTGGCGGGGGGGTTGGTTTTTTCATTATATTGTAGGAGATTTAATCCAATTTAATCAACTTATTGTGACGCAACTTTTTTAACGAAATATAACTCATTTCATCTCGAAGGCTAAAAAAAAAAACAACAATCGTTGAAATTACTCAAACAACTTTCAAATTTTAAACGGTCATAGTATGCAATAAAAAATATTTATTTTTAGATGTCAAGAATTCACTTATGGCTAAGTTTGACTTTGTTACGTCCATCAATCTTTTGTGTTTACGGATTTTTTTTCATGCAGATACAAAAAAGGACCGAATTGTAGATTGTACTCCAATATGACAAAAACAAAAAATGTCCATTCATTAAAAAACATACATGTTTCCTTAAGTGGCTTTCACATTCTTAAATTCAAAACAAAAAACAAAAATAATAATAATAACAATCCATCGTCATCTACTTTCATATCACCGACCGGTGAAGGGACATGCCAACATATTGAACACGGAATTACGTCAACCTGATATCAAACTATAAGTAAAAATAGCAACTTAAGGCGAGTTCAAAATCAACTTTCGAAAACTTCACCCTACCAACAAAAAAAAAACACTACTACGAATTAAATTTAGCACAACTCAATAGTAGTCTACATCCGCAGAATGCAAAGTGACAGCATCGAACCGAAGAGACAAAAACCCGCCCTGATAGCAGCCAGTAGCTCCGGTATGATGGAACGGTGGGTCCACCACCGAATCAATGTCATCAAGCATTTGGTATTATGAGACTCTCTGTCTGTCTGAGTGCAACATAATTCCCATTCACATCGCTCAAAAGCCAACCTTTGAATGGCGAGCGGGTACAATTTTTGGCGATATTAATCATTCAGACTTTTGGTGCGTGATTGAAGCGAGTTGTACTAATTAATGTTTCGCTTTCAGTTTCGAAAGAAAATAAATAAATAAATTTTCTTGCTTTGAGAGTAAACACACCGAAAATTCAATGAATGTCGACGAGAGATGATAAACTATCAAAATTGGGACCCACGACTCGCGGTGTCATGGAAATGCAGCGATTGCGCACTTTTCAGTTTGCTGAAGCCACTTTTTGTCTATTTTGAAACGTTTAAATGCTGATTTGTAGGTTGATCGAAACATGCTGATTGGATAAACAAACAATCAATTCAAAGGGACACGCCCAATATGGGGGGGTTTTTGGGATAATGGGGGGGGGGGGGGGTGGGGGGGGGGGGGGGGGGGGGGGGGGGGGAGGGGGGGGGGGGGAAAGGGGGGAAAAATTTTGGGTTGGGGGTGGGGGTTGGTTTCTCATCCTGGGAGGGAGAAACAGACTCAAAAAATGTGAGTGTCAAGTGGAGCCAGATTCGAGCTGTCAAGTGAAGCCAAGAGAATAAAATATCAGTCAGTGAAAAGTATTGATATTGGATATAAAATATTTTCTTGCTTGATAATACTTTGAACTAAAATATTTTCGTGTTCTCATTGCTGAAAAGATAGGAAATTTGCAACTCTGTTGAGTGTAAGGCATATGTTTTCATAAATTTGACCAATTTTTCAATGCCTAGAGACATTTATTCTTGAACCCAAGTCATACATTTTGAGAAGAAAATCTGCAAATGTTGCTAGGGGTCTTGTTAAATGTACCGATTACTTGATAACTTGTAAAAATAAACTTGATGATTTCGATCATGAAATAAATTTTAAACTATACATATTAATTAAACGAAAAGAGATGTATTATGGAAACTACATGCGAAGAAAACTATCGTCAAAGCAAATATATTTAGGTCAATTCAAAAGTAAACTTTTGTTTGTTCTGGCCCCAAATAAATGTTAAATGTGCTGCAAACGTATTATATGTAAAAATTAGCGTTACGTCAATGTTTGATTTAAAATTATTCGTTTTAAAAATATATGTGAATATATTTGGATTTTAAATAGACCCCTGAAAATAAATATGTTTATTTCGAACATGCTCTACATTTTTGTTAATAAATCAGTCGGGTATTTATATTTTTGTTTATTAAAAGCAGTTTTCAGTTTAATAACCTGTTGGTTAAAATCCAATTGGATTAGTTTCGGGATTAGACATTGTGGCATTCTGTAATATTATTGCATTGTAGCCCCTCCAGCGGTTCCTACTCATGGTGAAAGTTAATGGAGTTTCGTTGCTCTGACTTCACACCCATGTTGCTCTGACTTCACACAAAACTGGAAGTATTGAAATAATTCAACATTGAATACTGACGAGAGCTATTATTCGAATCATTTTATCACTAACTAAATTATAATTATTATTCATATTGAAATATAATCAATGATCATAATATTATAATAAAAAAATCTAATTTTATTCAAACTTTTTTTATGAGAACAAATTTTACAAAATGTATAATTTTAACTATTATTATTATTATCATCATTATTATTGTTACGAAAATAATTATATACATAACAATTATATTTAAAAAAATTTACTAAGCCTACTTTTATACGAACATTTTTAACAAAAATTATAATTCTAATTATTATTTTTATTATTACTGTTATTAATGTGATAATTATTATGATAATGATTTTATTGTAACGAAAATAATGAATATCGTTTGGTGATTATTGTGATTATGCGTAATATTTTATTTTATTAATTATTTTTTTATTATCATATAGCATATTTTGGTTGTTATAATATTTATTTTAATTCTAATAATGATAATGAATATTTCTATAACAATGAAAAGTTGAAATATGATGAGTATTGAATATTATATTTATTACTATTATGATAACTATTATAATAATTACTCTTTTACATATTTTTTTACAATTTTTATAATTATAATAACAATTATTTATATGATTATTTTGATTAATAAAATTATAATTGTATTTAATTAATCAATATGATTTAATAATGATGATTTTATGATTTTGATCTAAATTTTATTGATTTGATTAGGGTTATTATGATAATGATTATATGATTGTTATGATTGTTATGTTAATTCTGTTTTTTAACCTGTTAAATGTTTTTTAATTCTTGTTGTTCATTATGAAAAAGATTATCATGATAATATTGATATTATTATTACATAAGTATTATTCTGATCATTTTATTATCATTAACATGAGATCATTAACATTGTTTTAACAAAAGTATGAATAAAAATCACAATTAAAACCCTTATTTATATAAAAGTCATAATAATATAAATAATGTTTATTATAACAAGAGATGATTATAACAAAAATATTAATATGGTTTTTATTATAATTATTAATCAAATTATAATATAAACAATTATTATAACAATGATAATAATAATGATAAGTCAATTCTGGTAATAAAAATTATTATTATTAATTTATCGTTAATATTTGCAAAGTAAACAATAACACTATTTTTGAAAAAAATGATCAAAATATATCTCATTATAATTTTTATGTTGGCTTACAATATTATAATTATTATGATTGAAACTAATATGGGTCAAGGGTTTATGATAATAAGTTTAACGATTATTTTTAATATTTCGCATATGGTTATTATAACTATTTTGATTATTTTTATTTTTATAATAGGTATAATTAAAATTATTACTATCATTATAAGAAAATCAATAATATATAATCATAGAATAATAATAATAAAAAATTCATTGTTATTTTATTAAGAATATTAGGAATTCATATTGTTACACTTATTTTTATTGTATATTGTCTTACACTTATTTTAATTGTTTTTATTTTTGTACTTTGATTATTATTTTTTCATTGTTATTGTTATACAACAATATGAACAATCATCATATCAATAGTAAATATATGATGAATTTAATTTGCCTCGTTGTGATCATTCTTATTAGAATACTTATTTTTATTACTATAATTGCTTTTGTAGTTATTATTTTTGTTTTTGTTATTATTATCATTATTCTAATTATTGTCATTATTTTTAATATAAATTTTAATTACTAATTCTATTAGAAAGTTTTATGTGAGGATTATTATCATCATTAAGATTATTACCTGAACAGCTTTAAAATCTCCCTGTCCTCTAAAACCAGTGTTGCTCTGAATTCCGATTTTGCTTCGAACTGTTCATCAGAAGAAACTGATTCGTTCCCGACGGCTTCTTGATGCGCCTCAAAATCCTTATCATCTACTTCGTCTTCAGGTGGCATTAATTTGGGCCCCACTGCAACACTGCAAGCGCCGGTGAAGAGTAGAGAGGACGAGATTTATAGAAATCCAACATTCTATCGCTTTATAGCGGCTAGCTATCGGAAGGCAACAATAATGCATCAATTGATGGAACATCATTTCTTATTTGCATGATTGCACTAGCGGAAACAAGCTTTTTCAAAATAAACTTACAGAACGTTAATTAAAGCAGATTATAGCACTGTTATTATAATCAAATACCTATAAAAAAGCTAATATTTTCAACTAACGCGACCGACTCGTGAACTTGGTTTAATTTCGGTTGTCTCAGAGCCCAGCCGACAGTATTCTATCCATTTGGATCTTGTAATATTATTACTGGGAAAACGCAAAAAAAAACTTAATTCCGGATAGTTCCTGCTATTTCGGCCACCGTATTTAACTAAACACTTCATGTTGGACAACTTTGAAACGCCTGCGATAGCTTGTGACCAGCTGCAAAAAGCGAAACGAGCTAAACCTAACTGATTTGTGAACGAATATTTCCCGACAGCATGAAGTCATGCGACGGTAACACATAAACATCAGAAACACGCCAAACAAAAATAACTGATTTACACAACAGCTTTCTTGATTATTTTAGTGTGTTGAAAATTTGCATGCAAAATATCGATACTCATTCAATACAGGTTATAACAATAGATGGCATTACTGTTATTGCATTGTACATTTTCAAAACGTGTACTTAGAAGGTTAAAGACATAGATATGAGGTGGAAATATTTTAGTATGGATATTTTGTTGACAATAAATATTATTATTTATATGTAATTATCACGAGCAGGAATAGATTTGTCATTGTCATCAAGATGGTGCAGCATGGCGTGTTGCACGAATGCGGACTTCCTGAATAAACTCTACCAAACTCTAAACGAGATAAGTCAATATTGATATTCATCGATTATATTCAGTCTCTAAGTTGGCTGTTGAGAAGTTTTCAGTTCATTATAACATTAGAAGGTATGATTTGGAGAGCAGGTTGAGATACGAGAGACATGTTTTGTGTTTTGGAAAGTATGGCTAGCATTTTGACTCAGTTGAACATATATATAGCATGTCAAGCAACATTGAACCGGTGGCATAAACGTACAGCAGACTGATGGCGGAGGCCAACAAGATTGGACTTGGCATTCTAGAATTGATGAACAAATACAAGGAATGCAAATGTTCAGCAGAAGAGTGGGAAGTGGGAGATAAAACAAAACATGTTTCGGATTGATTTCTTTTGCATTTTGAAAAACGTTTTGATCAAAAATATCTTCAAATACTGGTAAGACTACCGGTATGGCAGGGTTTATAGCAAAAAGTGGATTTTCAAGGAAAAAACTATAACTTTATTTTGGTGGGCTTCAAATGGTGAGTTGACAACCAGTAAGGTGGGTGCGATCTACCTCCGGTCCTCACAAGTGCCTACCTCACGCCTCCACGAGTCATATGATCATAAAAGACTGCCAGCTGAAACATGAAGACGCTGGTTGGCGTAGCCTGGGCAATATTGTCATTTTGACAATAGCGAAGTGAGGGGGTGTGACTGGAGATCGTGTACCTATAAATCAATTTGTATACCCATACCTGTAAATCAAGCAATATTATTTTCCTATCTCATTTAATTAATAATCTCAGCACGCTTTGGAATCATCTTTGCATTCCAAAACCGTGTATCTCAAAAGCCCGGAGCATCATGACCAGCATCAAAGGTTCAATTTATTTTTTCAGCATTTGAGTATACGTTCATTCACTTTAAAATTGCACTTCTGAACTTCAACTACTATATTTATAAAAGTCGGACATGTGCTTATAAGCAGTTAAGTATTATATTTAAATATTTTGCTGAATGGTATTATGATTAGATAAGCCATTTGTTTCAGAAATCATTAAACCGGGCTCTTCGATCACTCCAATTGAAAACATGTCTTATAGAATAATTTGCTGCTTTTGAGAAAAAATCTTATATCTTTTATTGATTTTCGTTAATTTTATCTCTGATATTTGGAATGATCTATTCTGGCTTAAACTTTTCCAGGACTACAGATCTAATTATTATTTTTAGTAACAAACCAGTGCACAGTGGTCCTGTAAGCTACTTTAGGCGGACATGAGGTTTTCAATGGAAATTTGTGGTTTTAGAGCTTTGGTTACTTCTAAGAACTTGTTGCAAACTTATTGTACTACAATTTGTATGAAAGTAATTTTTTCTTGCATTAAACGCAAGAGCGGCGTATACGCTAACTTTTTTATGAGCAAATATCGTGAGATGGTATGTCGTTGTAGTTGTTGTTGTTGTAGTTGTAGTTGTAGTTGTAGTTGTAGTTGTAGTTGTAGTTGTAGTTGTAGTTGTAGTTGTTGTAGTTGTTGTTGTTGTTGTAGTTGAAGTTGTTGTAGTTGCCACTCTTCCGTTTAATGCAAGAAAAAATGATTTTCATATGAATTGTAGTACATCAAGTTTGCAACAAGTTCTTTGAAGTAACTAAAGCTCTAAAACCACAAATTTCCATTGAAATCCTCATGTCCGCCTAAAGTAGCTTACTGGACCAGTGTTCAGTGGTTGTCAAATATATTGTGTACATACGCATATTATGTTCTCTTACTATTTTTGCGAAAACAAATACTAATCTACTAGATCCTAATCCGACAGAAGCAGCAACAGCAAAAGTCTTTCTATGAATGGATGACCAGCGAAGTTACGGAAATCTATATATTTTTTATTATCGTTGATTGTCTTGCTCATTTTATTTTTAATGGTATTATTTTATTACGTCATTTTATTATTTTATGTTATGTTATGTGTACTTGCAGACGGATTCCCTGATTTTTTCGACCGCGACCAGCCTTGCCATTTCCCTGGCACTTTGGTCGGCTAGAAATTTAGCCTCTAATTTGTCCCTCTCACGACATGCCGCCTGAACGGACCTACGAAGCTGCAGTAAGCTTTGTTTAAGGTCCTTGCTGATGTTTTTGCGAGACGACGTAAAGTTGATTATCGCGTTCAGCTGTTCAGCGACTACCAACACTTTTGGAAGCGTATCGTGCTTCCTCTCCATGGCCCGCATCAGCCAAGGCCCATCTATGGCCTCTCCCGTTTTTCCGAAGATCCCTGCATCCGAGGCTGTCGCGCTTCCGCACGTGTCAGATGCGCCGCCGGATCCTGCCTTTCAACCAGGCGGGGATCTCGTAAGTCCCTTCTTGGCGAACGGGTTCGCCTCCTCCCTCGTCGTCGTTTCATTTGGAGCTTGCTCCATTCTGTTGGGTCCCCTTTCAGCTACTATCCATAACCAGATGAAGTAGTCGCCATAGTGATCCCTTGGTTATCTATGCAATCTGCATAGGCCATGCTAGGGTTGACGTGGGCCTTCATGGGGACACCGCGTTCAGAGCCAGATCGGCGTAGGACAGGATGGGCATCTGAGCCTACTCCCGCCCGGCTAGCAAAGCCGGTCGGTGGAGATGGAATGTACTCAAGGCCTGCCAAGGTTTTAGTGGGACGGAGACAGCCTATGCCGCATGAAATTACCGAATACTGTAAAACTTTCTAAGTGTGTACGTCCCCAACCACTCTGAAACAGAATAAATCAAATTTAAAATTGATAAAACTCCATCGTTAACCATCAGATTTTGATGAAAGTTTTTGCAATAGATCACAAAATTATCCTTATTTATAAATCTGCACTGGTTATTCTGAAAATTTCCATACTTTCAGATTCCAAGGTGGGAGTACTGGGGTAAGTACTTGTCCAGGGATGGTGAACAAAATATTTTTAGATGCGAGACATGGCATGCGGCATATCAAACTTCATGGTTTAGCAAAACTAGGTCATCAAAAGACATTTTGAGGCTTTCTGGCCATACTGGTCACTAAATGAAGCCCTGCGGGATCCGAGTTCCTCCGGGAAAGTGGCCATACACAAATCTTTTCCAAAACCTGGCTTGCGACATATAAAACTTTATGATTTGGTAAAATTAGGTCTTCGGAGGACATGATGATGATGATGATTACGTAATACTACCATCTATTGTAGCAAGGTAACTTTCCATAGCAGTGGAATTATCTGAAAAACGATTTGATCAGGATCCTTCAGTTGTTTGTGATTATCAAGCTCCTGTATGAAGGTGTATAAACGTTTGGGCGGGCCCGTAGACACTTACGCGAAACCCGCAAATTTTGCGGAAGAGAATCTCTTTCCAAAAGCGTGTTCACACTCACAGCACTAGAATCGATTCCTCGATTAACAGAATAAATCCAATAGATCCCAATAGATGGGGTCGAAGAGCCCGCCTTCGTTCCGCGTAATGTTAACAATAAGGAGGAGGCAATCCCATGCTCCCTATCCAAATCGTTTCACTTGGGTGCCCTCATGGTCCCTCCCTTTTCCCATTATATGTAATTTAATATTTGGTATAATTTGTACACACAAAATGAAGATATCATAAAAACAAAAATGCTAGACTTCAAACTTTAAATATATACATCAAATTATAAATTACACATTACACAAATTAAATGACTTGACCATGTTGAGCGGTAACAGTAAGTCAATACGAGAACATAATATCCGTATGTACAAAATGTATCTGGCATCCACTGGATTGTTATTAAAAAAATATAAATAAAATTAGATATGTATTAATTTCTTGCTATTCCTGGAAAAGCTGAAAACAGAATAGATCATTCCAAATTTCATAGATAAAATTTCAATTCAAAATATTATTTTATAAGACATGTTGCTTAAACCGTTCTATTTACATGTCAAAAATAGCCATTGGAGTGATCGAAGAGCCCGGTTCGATGATTTCTGAAACGATTAACTTATCTTACCATAATACCGCTAATCACAATATTTAAATATAATCCTACACTGCTGATAAGCACATGTCAGGGCTGCAAGGCAACCGGAAATTGATTTCAATACAGTTCACTGTAAGGCAAGGAACTCTGTCGAACGGTGCAACGGGTACCTGAAGTCTAGATTCAGATGCATTTCTCGTGACTCACTTTTACGATATGAGAAGGACTATTGCGGTAAGATAATCAATTGTTTTGTGATCATTCACAACTTTCTTGTTTACAATAAGTATCCAGTAAAAGATATTTTGGATAAATATCTGAATAATGAAGGTAATAACGTCATTCAAGAAGACGATCAATTTGGCCATGATGATGATAATGATGGGCTCTTACACATTGGAAGAAGGGAAAGGGAAAACATTGTTAATAACTATTTCAATAGATGAAAGCATTGTCAAAGCAAAATGATTGTATTTCAACATATTATTATTCCGCTTTCAGAGTTCAATAAAGTTTATAACCTGCTGGTTGAAAGTGAAGCTTCTGTTCATTTAATAATAAGCTATTTTTACATTACCACTTCTTCTAACTTTAGGGAACTTGAGAGAAGTTCTTCCGAGAACTTCAGGGACGTTCGAGAATTTCAAAAAATTTCTGCAGAGAACTTCATAGAAGATCTTTACAGAACTTCAGGAAAGTTCATCCGAAAACTTCAGAAAAGTTCATCCTAGAACTTTAACGAAATTCTTCTGAGAATTTCGGAGAAGTTCAACTGAGAACATTAGTGGAATACTTCTGGGAACTTCAGGGAAATTCTTCCGAGAACATTAGCGAAATTTGTCTGTGAACTTTAAAGAAGTTCTGCCCAGAACTAAAGATAAGTTCATTCAGGGAAGTTCTTTTTACAACTTCAGGGAAGCTCTTCCAAGAATTTTATGAATGTTTTGTAGAAAGCTTAACAGAAGATCTTTACAGAACTTCAGGAAAGTTCTTCTAAAAACTTGAGGAAAGTCCTTCCCAGAACTTGAGAAAAGTTCTTCCATGAACTTAAGAATAGTTCTTCCATGAAATTCAAGGAAGTTCTTCCGAAAACTTCTGGGAGGCTCTTCCGAGAGTTTAAAGAAAGTTCTGCAGAGAATTCCAGAGAAGATCTTTACAGAACTTCAATGAAGTTCATCCAAGAACTTCATCGCAGTTCTTCCGAGGACTTCAATGAAATTATTCCAAGAACTTCAGGCAAGTTCTTTTAAGAACTTCAGAGTAGTTTTTCCAAAAACTTCAGGGAAGTTTTTCTTGCACTTCTCGGCAGAACGTCCCCGAAGTTCATGGGAGAATTTCATTGAAGTCTTTGGAAGAATTTCATTGAAGTTTTAGTAAGAACTGAAGTTCTCGGATGAACTTTCCTGATGTTCTGTGATATTCTGCGCCCTGAAATTCTCAGCAAAACTTCACTTAAGTTCTTGGAAGAACGTCCCAATATCGCCGAAAAACTTTAATTAAATTCTTGAAGGAATTTCCCTAAAGTTCATGGAAGAACTTCCTTGAAGTTCTTGGAAGAACTTCCCTGAAGTTCTCGGAAGAATTTCCCTGATGTTCTTGGAAGCACTTCCCTGAATTTCATGGAAGAACCTTCCTTAATTTCATGGAAGAACTTCCCTGAGGTTCTCGGAAGAAGTTCCCTGAAGTTCTCGAAAGAATTTCCCTGAAGTTCTCGGAAGAACTTCTCTGAAGTTCTCGGAAGAACTTCTCTGAACTTCTCGGAAGAACTTCCCTGAATTTCTCTGAAGAATTTTCTGAAGTTTTCGGAAGAAATTCCCGAAAGTTCTCGGAAGAACTTCCCTGAAGTTCTTGGAAGAAATTTCCTGAAGTTCTCGGAAGAACTTCCCTGAACTTCTCGGAAGAAATTCTCTGAATTTCTTGGATGAACTTCCCTGAATTTCTATAAAGAATTCCCTGAAATTCTCGGAAGAACTTCCCTGAACTAATCGGAAGAAATTCGCTGAATTTCTCGGATGAACTTCCCTGAATTTCTATGAAGAATTCTCTGAAGTTCTTGGAAGAATTTCCCTGAAGTTTCTCGGAAGAACTTCCCTGAATTTCTCTGAAGAATTCTCTGAAGTTCTCAGAAGAACTTCCCTGAAGTTCTTGGAAGAAATTCCCGGAAGTTATCTGGAGAACTTCCTTGAAGTTATCGATAGAACGTCTCTAAAGTTCTCGGAAGAGTTTCCCTGATGTTCTCGAAAAAATTTCCCAGAAATTCTCAGAAAAACTTTCCTGACTTTCTCAGAAGACCTTCCTTGTGGTTCTTTGAAGATCTTCCCCGTTGTTCTGCGAAGAAGTTTCCCGTAATTCTGCGAAGAACTACCCCGAAATTCTGTGAAGATCTTTACTGAAGTTCTACGAAGAACTCTTTTTTGTAGCTGCACCTATCGACTGAAGTAAGGGAGGCCTCAATAATGAATAGTCATGATAAATTTGTTTTCTTCAAAGTCCATTTAAAGAAGTTATATAAGTTCATTGTAGCGATTTATTTAACATGAAAAAAGTTTGTTTCCTGAATGAAGGTCAATTGCGGTTCAAGAACATCTGCAGATTTTGGTTGATTGAGTTCAATACATCAACTGTTTGTTGCTTGATTGCAAGCTTCTGTTCTTCGATTGTCAACATTTTCTCCTGCAGCTCAAGTTTCCGCTCCATGTATTCCTTCTTATCCGCCTGCATGGTTTCAAAGTATTTAAATACTTGCGATTCCATGTTTTGCATTCCAGGCTGAATATCGTTGGCCTCTACCGAGTTGTCTTCCTCTTGATGGTGTTGCAGTTGTTTTTGGGCGTGTAGTTGATCCCCGAATGACAGGAGGAGCTAGAGCTGGATCCTCACAAGCCCTTTCAGCTGGTGTTGATGATGGTGCGGAATTCGTGGGGATCTCCTCCTCCCCCCTAGTTGTTCCGGTGGGGCTGGTTGGATTATTCCCTTCTTTTTATTGGGATTTTATGTTGGGTTTGTTTTTTCTGCTCGGGCGGGCGGGGGGGGGGGGTGTATTTTTAGTGTGGTTCTTTATTTATTTTTTTTTTTTTATGTTTTTTTTTTTTTCTTTCTTGAGGGGGGGGGGGGCGTGCTTCTCGTGGTTGTAACTTCAATTTATTTTATTTTTTCCGTTAAATCATAACATCGCGCGTGGTTTTTGCCGGCTTTTTGTGTCGCGTCGAACATTAACTACTAATCATAATGCCGTGCGGTGTCTAATCGTGTACCACAAATGACGACCACCTTCTTTGGAAGTGCGAATTCTGCAGCAGAACATACCATGCTGCCTGTATTGGAGTGCAACGGACCCGGGAGCGATTTATTACTCAATATGTGGTTCCCATGTGTACCGACTGTCAGGAAATTCTACGCAAGGAAACCGATGTGCGTTTAATGCTGCATCATCAAGAAGAACTTCTGAAAGTCATCCGCTCCCAGAATGACTCAAATCAGCGCATTGCTGCTGACCTGAAAAAGTTCTCCGCTGTGTCAATATTATTTGACAACCTTGACCACTTCTTCAATGAAGTAAAGGAAACGCTGACTAAGGTCAACAAAAGCCATGAAGTCGTAAGCACCTCAATCGACCACCATATGAAGTCGTGTGACTCACGTATGGCTTTAACATTAACCGGCATCGATAGATCAAATTCGATTATGTCACAAAAAATTAGCAGTTTCCTAGACGAACGGCTCACTAGCCTACAAAACGACATGGACCTTTTAACGAAAAGCGCCGAATCATTAACTACATCACTGACTCACTTCAGCCAAGAGTCAGAACTTCATGAAATCCTCGATGAAGTTAAATTTGTGGCTGCGGCTATTACAGCCCCTAAGTCAAATTCATCTCTTGTCACCGCACCCCAACAGAAAACTTTGGAGGAGGAATTAACAGAAAGTCTTCTAATCGAAAAAAATACCGCATCTGAACAGTCACATCATCAACAACAGCAGCAGCAGCAGCAACAGCAAGAGCAACAGCAACAGCAACAACAGCAACAGCAACAACAACAACAACAACAACAACAACAACAACAACAACAACAACAACAACAACAACAACAACAACAACAACAACAACAACAACAACAACAACAACAACAGCTCATACAGACCACTACGAGTGACGTCATCGCTGACCTGTTTGCTGAACGTCGAGCCAAATTGTCTAAACTACGTGCCGAAGCTTCACCAAAAAATGACCCTCCTGTCTCTGGATGGCGTACTTTAGGCAATAAACGGTGCTGGAGGCAGGACTGGTCAGGATACGACATGAAGCTTAACAATCGGCAGCTTCAAGAAAAAGCTGCTGATAAGGCCAGAGAAAGGAGGAAAAGAAGAAAACAACAACTCAAAAGAAGAAAACAACAACTCTTCCCCATCGTCAGTCATCAACCCGTAGAAAATGCTCAAAACAACATTCTACAAGAAGGCAATCGAACTTTGGGTACAGACAAAGAACTACTGGCCTCAGCTAAAGCTCAATTTGCCGGTCCACCTTCTACCACCGACCACCCAATTGCAGCACTCTCGGCTTCAAAGTTTAGCTTCATACAGGGTGAAACAATAAACCCATACCAACCAGAAAAGCAGAGCCAGCATTCACCCAATATCGTGCAAATAGTGGCTGAAAGTACTGCACTACTACAATCTTCTAACAACCAACAACAGCAACAACAACAACAACCACAGCCAGCAAACCAACAACAGCAACACCAACAACCACAGCCAGCGAACCAGCAACATCCAGCAAATCAGCAACAACAGCAACAACAAAATCAAGATATCGAACTGCAGCAAAGCCAAAACATGCTGCCTCCAATTAGGAACACAGACAGGCAATTTGAACTTGACCCGATGCGGCCACCTATTGTACGCCATACTGAACAATCGGCGGAAGGGGACGGACGTTTTTTGCGGGCCAGACTACGCGACCCAAGAATAATGAAAATCGTCCGCCTATACCTTGCCTATATGAAGGACCAACCTGCTACAGTCTGCGTAGAAGGAATGACGTCAACAAGCATCAAAATACTGCTTGCATCCGAAGGCCTTCCAACGGCCCCAGACCATCTGCAACGCATCTTCGCAGAAGTTCATCAGGAGTATGGAATGAATGCAACTGAAGCAGCAGCCGATCTGGAAACTTATCAGCGATTCCTGTCCATCGAACGGACGCACCGCCTGCAGCAACTGCGCGAGAGCGCAACCAAATTTCACTCTTCTTCACATTTTCGGAAGTAATGACGCCTTCTTTGGAAGCAGATATGAATGAAGAGGTATATAGTGATAATAATAATATTTTGTCACCCGCCACACATTCAACAATTTTTTCATGTGAACAGAATGCGACAGAAAATTTGATTTACTGTCAAAAATTTAAACGCGTGGAAAGCCCAGCCAAAAAGAGGAAAATATATATTTTTTTTTAATGTGTGTCTTTTCGGTTATTCTTGCAACTGAAACTAGCTGGGACGAAAGCGTGCGTAGTGAAGAAATATTTGGAAGTGTGTATAATGTATTTAGAAACGATAGGAACCTTCATGAGTCTGAGAAGAAATCAGGTGGTGGAGTCCTCATAGCTGTTTCTGCCAATTTCAATTCAGAAATTATTACAACTACAAAATTTAATGAATTTGAGCATGTATGGGTGAAATCTTTCATAGCAGGTGAAACACACGTGTTAGCCTCTGTGTATTTTCCACCACTTAATGCTAATAAAATTATATATGAAAAGTTTTTCAAATGCGCAGAAAAAATATTATCTGAACTCCCTCCTGAAGTAAAAGTTCACATCTATGGGGATTAATCAAAACAACGCCGACTTCATTTTAGACTCTGAAAATGAAAACATCCTTCTCCCAGTCGTTGGAGATAATATCACTTTACATTTCATGTTTGATGAAATTGCTAAATTAGGTCTGAATCAAATTAACCATGTAAAAAACCAAGGAAATTGCTATCTAGACCTCCTTTTAACGAATATTCATGAAGATTTCTGTGTGACCGAATCATTGAACCCATTATGGAAAAACGAAAAGTTTCACACAGCAATTGAATATTCCCTATTCATACATGAATATCAAAGACCCAACGACTACGAATATGAAGAAGTTTTTGAATACAAGCTCGCGAACTATGAGAATATAAAAAACAAATTAAACTGTATCAACTGGCAACAAATTTTTATGGACGAAGGAAATGTCGAATCATCTGTTGGCGTCTTCTACGAAATCCTATCCAACATCATCTCACAAGAGATTCCATTAAAGAAAAAACGACGTCACGGAAACACTAAACATCCAGTCTGGTTTAACAGAGAAATCAAAAGTATAAAGAATCGCAAACAAAAAGCCCACAAAATTTACAAAAAACACAAAAACAGTGAACATTTAGCAACTTACTTGGAAATATGCGATCAATTGAACTTGGCAATCAGTAATGCATTTGAAGTATTTAATGCAAAAACTGAGCTTGAAATTAAGTCCTGTCCAAAGAACTTCTTTAATTACGTCAAAACAAAATTAAAATCAGACAATTTTCCATCAACAATGCATCTTGACGAACAGGTTGGCGATAACTCGGAAAAAATCTGCAAACTTTTTTCAAATTTTTTTCAAGAAATCTACACGACTTATTCGGAAGAAGATCGCGACCGCGATTACTTTGCATTTTATCCAGAATATCCAAGGAATATTGGTGTCAACCAACTTCAGGTTCAGGATATTTTGCAGGGTTTAAACAATTTAGACCCCTCAAAAGGCCCTGGACCTGATGGAATTCCTCCAGTATTTATGAAGAATCTTGCGAAGGAATTTACATCTCCTTTGTTTTGGCTTCTCAATATGTCACTAGAATCAGGAATTTTCCCAACAATATGGAAAAGTTCATTTTTAGTGCCTATTTTCAAATCTGGCCGAAAATCTGACATACGTAATTATCGTGCAATCGCTATTATGTCTTGCATTCCCAAACTTTTCGAGGCAATTGTCAATAAAACATTATTTCTTCGAATCAAAAATCGAATAACAGACAAACAACACGGAATTTTCAAAGGCCGCTCAACATCCACGAACTTACTAGAATTTGTAAATTATTCACTGAATGCAATGGATAATGGGAATCATGTTGAAGCTCTTTACACAGACTTAAGCAAGGCATTTGATCGTGTTGACATACCAATGTTACTTTTCAAACTGCAAAAAATTGGAATTGAGTCTGGACTCTTGAAGTGGCTTGAATCATATTTAACTAACCGGCAACAAATAATAAAATTCAATGAAAAGAAATCAAATCCCATTCAAGTTACCTCAGGAGTCCCCCAAGGCTCCCATTTAGGACCACTTATTTTTATTTTATACGTCAACGACATTTCCTTCGTCCTCAAAAATCTGAAAGTGCTAATTTATGCCGACGACATGAAGCTGTACTTGGAAATCAAAAATAAAGAAGACATCAATATATTCCAGTATGAAATTCATACATTCTATATCTGGTGTAAGAAAAGCTTATTGGAACTGAATGTAAAAAAATGCAATTTAATATCTTTTAGCAGAAAATTAACAACAACGAACATTGTAATTACATTAGGAAATCAGAATGTAGAAAAGTGTGAAAAAGTGAGGGATTTAGGAGTTATCTTAGACTCTGAACTTAATTTTATAGACCACTACAACACTATCATACACAAGGAAAATAGCATGTTAGGGTTTATTAAACGCTTCTGCGACAACTTTCAAGACCCGTACACTATTAAAACTCTATATATTGCCTATGTGAGGTCTATACTGGAATATTGCAGCATTGTGTGGTCTCCTCGTCCAGGTATACATGAAGAAAGAATAGAATCAGTACAAAAGCAATTTCTATTATATGCTCTTCGTAAGCTAGGCTGGGCCTCATATCGTCTTCCATCATATGAAGCTCGCTGCATGTTGATTGACATCCAAACATTGAAAGAACGACGAGAATATGCGATGGTTTCATTTGTAAACGATATCGTTTCGCAGCGTGTTGAATCAGCCGAACAACTTTCTAAATTAAATTTTTATGCACCAATTAGACGACTTCGAAATCGTAATTTATTTGCTCTAAACCATCATCGCACGGAATATGCTAAAAATGGACCAATGAATAGCATGATGGATTCCTATAATCAACACTGTGAAGCCATTGACTTTACAATGTCTCGGTATAAATTGAAACAGTATTTTAAGTCCCTATAATTAAGGATACAAAACTATTTATACTAAATTTATATTTATGTATAGTTAAGAAAAAAGCTAATTGTATATGTACTAGTCTACAAATGGTTGACGAAATAAAATAAATAAATAAATAATAGTCTTCGTCTTCGTGTGGTGGTTCCAACGTTCCGGAGTGAACCGAAAGAGTAGGGAAGAAGAAAGTAAAAAGGGAAAAAGATAAAATTTTTGGGACCCGGGTGGGTGGCGGGGGGGGGTTGGGGGGGGTTTGTTGGGGGGGAATTTTTTTTTTTTATTTTGGGGGGGTGGTGGGGGTTTGGGGTGTGTTGGGTGGGGGGGGGGGGGGGGGTGGCATTTTGGCTTCCGGTTGTTGGGGGTGGGGGGTGTTGGGGGGTGGATGTTTTTGTGCATGAGTGTATTTCTTAAGTCTACGGTTAATGATGCCACTATCGTTAAATTAAATGAATACAGGCCAAATTATTTACTGACTCTGTTGTAGGTGCCATTCTCAATTATTTTCCTGCCTATTTCCACTACGAACAGTTTTTTTTTAGTAAAGTTTTTTGCTATACAAAACCGTTTGTTTACACTCGCGAACTTCTCGTGATATAGTTTTCAAAACGTCCTAAAGCACCTTGAGAGTCCGTTGTTAGATTATTTCTCCTTAGACATTCAGCGGATCAAATCATCGTTCGACAGTCTTATGTATTTAGATATATAGTTATATAGTTATTAACAAATTCGCAAGTTGGAAAAATAAAATCCAAAGCAATTTTTATTGCTTAATTCTTAAAAATGGAAAACTAATTAATTGCGATTTTCTTACGGATAATGGGACATTTTAAATAATCAGTCTAGAAATAGCTGTCAAAGGCATCTGGCAGAATTTTTGAGAACTATAAATTCCCTTCACTTGAAATCTGGGTTTTCTCCTTCTCTTTGATCGCATGGAATCCGCCGTCAAGAAAAGAGAATTGTTTAAAGAGAAAGACATTTTGAGAATTTCTTTTCTTGAAGAGATTTTTTATTAATTTCTTCAACCACCGGAATTCGGCTGCTGGTGTTTATTTCACTATTGTTTCAATAGTAGAGCAAAAACTAGCACAGGATCAAAACTAAGATTCTTTACCATGCTAGCTCGCTCACACGGCCAAATTGTCCCACTCTATCCTAGACCTCATTTAGCTCCCAGTTGAAAAATAAAGTTCAAACTTTCCCCATCAGTACTATCTCAACGATTCGTATTTAAGATTTTAATCAAAGTATCTTTCGCCATTGCCAGAAAACAAACCCCCCATAAATTGTTCCTATCTAAGCAAACGGTCCATTTCACGCAAATTGTCTGCTCTGACAAATTGTTACCCCCGATCGAAATCGGTCCACCACCGAAGCACAATTATTGTCCGAAAGCAAATTACCGCTGAATCATACTTTCAGCGGAGGTCTAGCCATTTTGGTTGGCAAGTGCGAGCTCTGCCAGTACTGCGATAAGCAACAACAATAACAGCCCTTGCGAATAATTGATCATTAGAGCCTCGCAATCGTGGACGGATCTGGGATTGAAACTGGAACACGCGACACATGAGCTGCAACGTTGGCTCGGAATCAAACCCACCGCCCTCGAGCAGGTAACTATCGATCTGGCATGTGCATGGTTATGTAAGCAAACATTCAACCGCAGTAATTTTCAGGATATAAACATCAATTATGCTTGATTTACCACGCTGCCACGAGGATCTGGTTACGAACGATTATCGGAGGAAACGATGCACGAGGATTGAGGTAACCACGGGATTCGATTTCGGGCGTGACACAGTACCGTGCCACGGAATCGTTTTAGAACCTCCTTCTGCATAAAAACCCAACAGTAATGGCATTATCAACAAGCGCATTAAATCCTGTTGCAAAACTCACCCCTTCGACCGTTCTATTGTGTTTGCTATTGGGGCGGAAAGACAACAGGCTCTAATGTTGAACGTAATGCAGCTGGCATTCCACCCATCAGTCGGTACTAGTCGGCTGTTCGGTTGGGATTTGTTGGTTGGATTGGAGGTCCAAAGCTCGAATCAAATCACTGCCTCTCGGATGGCAATTCATTTTCTTCACATTATCTATTACAGGGTGAGACTGAACAGGTCGTTAATTTTACGACTCATAATCGAGAAATGATTTTCTGATTGAGATCAATTGTTGCTCGTTTGATTGTTTTCAATGTCGATGGGCGTTTTCGCGCAAGGTTCAATGTCGGCATAGGAATTGCGTGTTTGTTTGCTTTTAAAGGATAAACGCACAAATTGGGCCCCAAAATTACCCTCTCTCACATAAATGCCTTCGTCATGAAGTAACCGTGACTCGGGCCACAACATATTGCATATAAATGAACAATTAATCAATTATCCCGGATATTCTAACCAACTCGAGTCGTGAATTCCTGTGGTTTGTGAGCTACATTAATTACTGTACTGATTGCTTTCCGGAATCGGCTCAATCGATCAGAATCTTTGATTTGAGATGGAAATTTCTGATTAGTCAGCCCGGTCTCAATACTCGCTCATTGTTAGCACCTACTCCGGCTCTGTGTGGGAGCTGGCAACGAAGGAACGGGTCAGTGCTCCTGTGGCGACGAACGCATCTGATCCGGCTTATAATGAATATTTCACGCATCGTGACTGTCATTGAAATAGTTCTACGAGGGTCCAAATTGAGACTTTATGCCCCGTAGAGCGTCATTCCACGACAGCGGTCAAGTCGGATCGAATTTCTGAAATGCTGCTGACCAACTCCCACCTTCCCGAGGCAGGTCACGCAGCTACCGTATTGTTACAGACAACAGTTTACGATTGGGCTTGGGCTTTGTCTCGCAGTGGGTGGCTATTGGGGAAAAATGGAATGTTAAAACCATGAGACGGAGACACTTGAAATCTCGAATGACTTTTGGACTGCATGACCTTGAATCCGCCTAGCAACGGCAAAGGCAGCAAGTAGTAGCTGTAGCAGCAGCAGCCGCATGGAAATGATTGGGCTTGGTCATTAGCGAACGGAACTTTATTGAGTGGCCTCAGGCCGTTATGTTTTATGAGATCTTAAAAGACGGCTAATCATTTCGATATTGCTTTGCGAAGGTCGGAGGACGTTAGTGGATTTATACGACATATTGGTTGTAAAAAACATTCAAAGCGGTTCATAGGTGAATGTTTCATGATCGGTATAATATTTTCTTACAAATTCAATCAGGCTAGGACAACTTGTTGTTGAAATTGATGAAAATAGTTGCCCGATCGAGAAAAGTCCTTCTGGTAATTTACACCGTATGAAATGGGGTCAATTATGGAAGTCAAGTTTAGCAACTCGACTCTACACTTGTCAATGTCGAGTCGAGCAAGAGTGAGCATTACAGAAGCCAACTGAATTTGATCGAGTCGGCAACCGAACTCGACTGCTAACTGTAATGTTGAATTTTCTCAAAATGTCATTGAAATTTTACGGCATAACTTTCATCAATTTAGCTGTAATTCTTGACAGTCGAAGAAAAGAATTGATGTTTTTCACTCTTGTTTTTTGAATTAGACTAATGTTTTGCAATGCTGTTCCAAAGTTGATGTTTGAAGTATTTTCCGAGGAAGTTATTAATTAATATGTGGACAAGTGTCAATATTTATTTTAAAGATAATTCAGAAGACGAGTTATTACATTTCTTTAAGCATTTAACATTTCACAAGGTTGCTGTATAAATATGCAGATATCGACCTCACTTCAACGATGTTCCCTCCCCTTGGATATGTGATCTGGACGCGATGGGTGGGCCTACGTCATCTCCACTGAGATGGCAACCAAAGACATATCCTGACGTGGTGGTATCACATGCTGATTATTTTGATTTAATGCCGCGTCACATATCTGGCATTGATGCACTAATTTTACACATGTGATCCAACGGACATCCTGTCCTGGACCATTGAATGCTGTTGCAGTTTGGTGGGGCTCTTTCCTCAGTAATATTGATGTGGGATTTCCTCTTGGCTGCAACACCTTTCCTATGCGTTCTCTGACATGGTGAGCCTTAGCCACGCTTGAATATAAATCTAGCTAGATAGGTATATGTTGATAGACAATGTGTTCAAGATTATTGACATTCGTAGGGAATCGACTGTTGGATTCACTGAGTAGAAGTTTTATTAATACTAGGAACGTGGCGCCTTCTTATTTTGTTATGTCTCATTTCAAAGAACCATAATAAAAATACCATACATTGTAACAATGGTATACAAAAATCTTATAACGGCTTCATCCTCGATAATTTTATAATAATAGATAGGGAATAGGCGTGATGAAGCTTTACTTTGCCACCGAAAAGTGAATCTTATAGTTGAGCAAGGCTCAAATAATTATTGTTAGGCTACACATGCATGACGGCTTTGAAACGATTAAACAACTTAGAGATTAGGATTTGACAAATAAAAAGGAGGCAATGAACAGACAAGTAAACGTAAACTTTTCTACAATAGAACTATAGGTTTTAACTAAATAACGCAGAAGGCAAAAACTGACTAAGGCGACGGCAAAAACTGACTGATTAGTGAATTAAACGTGGTAAGACGAGGTATGCATCGATGACTTTCAGAGCACATAAGAACTAGACTAAAAAAGTAACGAAGCGTCTTCTTAAGCAGATAAACGTAACACTGACTGACTAATTAAATAACATAAAGAGACACAACGAGAAATCTTCTCTCTCATGAGTCCCATCAGCAGACTGGGACTTGTAACATCAGACATTACTGAAACTGGTAGAATTCAAATATCTCAATGACATTTTTTATTCAAGAAAACTGTTCAAAAAGACTTTCGCTGCACATAAGTCCCTCTTGCGGGTCAAATTTTTCACCTTGTCGGCGGTGAGAGGACTTATCCCATGCTTTAAACATGCTTGTGAGACCAAGAATTTGACCAGTAGTGAAAGTATCACATATTCTGCACATTTATTTCACTGCCACGTCGTAGAACGTTTATATAAAGGCACTAACATCAGGTGTGATACTGGCGGGTTAGGCCGCAATTCACTCTTAGACTTCATACTTTCAATCAAAGGGAAACGACTGAAAGTACACTTTTCATTTTCGCGGCAACTTAGGTTGTTTTTTATCCATTTATTTTATGGAATGAATAACCAAAATACCTGGTTTGTCCATGGTACAATAAGTTAAAGTAATTGCAAAATTTTCGAAAAGGATGAATGTTTTGATCATGGTTAATATCTGACTGTTCGAAATGAAGCACATAGCCACAGAAAAATGTTACTTAAGACTGACGATGACAAACATGTTTATTAGAGATAGGACGCGGAGGGCCCGCTTAGGAAACACCATGTGAAGCAGTAGAATAAACCGTTCGTCGTGGTTTATATCAGTATGATTGGTGAGCCATATACAATATCATAGGGTCAAGATTTTCGTCTTACCCCCTTGTTTACAAAGTTCAAACACGGCATTTCAACCCAGCTGCGCTTTAATTCAAAGTTTGTGAATAGTGGGAGTGCGAGGCGTTGAGATTGAGTAGGAAAATGTATCCTCCAAACCAAACATTAAATAAATAGAAAGGAAAACAAATTAAAAATAAACTCGCTGGAGAAGACAGAAACTTTTTTTTCTCTTTTTTTTTTCTAGGTTTCAGATTAGTTAGTATTTCAAATATTTTTAAATTTGGGATGGCTACTAGATCCCAAGCTTTTTAAATTTAGGATGGCTAATAGATCACAGGCTTGAATGTAGAAACAAGAGATTAAGCCAGATTTTTTTTCTTTTGATTCTGTTGGATTTTTTGGTTAGGTTAGAGTGATTAGAGGTTCTGATTAAGTTTGGTTAGGTTACAGTACAGTGATTAGAAATGTATAGTCAAAGAAACGAAAAGTCGTTGTGAGAATATCACCAATAATCTCACATACACCCTGCATGCCATAAAAAAACTAAAATATCCTTTCTCTTTTCTTTTTTGTTTTATGTTACTAACTCTCTGCATGCGGTTTTGCAACCATCATGGCCGCGAGCGGTTGTGAAATTCAAGCACCTGAGCAGACATCCCAGCAAGTAAACAAAACAACTATGGAAACTTTTCGAAATCAACCTAGGACACAGGAGCAAAGGAAGAGAAGTATGGCCAGGACCAATTAAGTATATACTAAATCAAAATTATATTATACACAAATTGTTTTAAAAAGTTTTTTGATAAAACATTCACTACTAGTACCGATTAATATACAAATTAAACATTTCAGACCATTTTGTAGCAGCGCAATCATCTCAATCCAAAGACACTACAAACCCCTCCCCCCACCTAATCCTTATCCCCACCCATGGCGATCATTTAGCCTGCATGTGGCGAGTCAGCCATTACCCCTCCCTCTCTATCAGCCTTGGATTGACTTGCGCTCTTACTGCCCCACCCTGTACTGCAAAATGAAAAATGAAAAATGAAAGATATCGACCTCACTTCAACGATGTTATCTCGAAGTTCTCTGACCTTTTGGTTAGGCATACAAACTTTTTCCTAAGCTTCTAAAACCCTGAAAGGGAAATTTTTCAGAATCGAGGATGCTTTTTAAATTTTTGGAGGATTCTTTGAACCTTTAAAAACCTTCTTTGATATATTGATAAACTTCTTGAATATTTTTGATACTTCTCTGATAAACTTCAGGGAAGTTTTGGTACTGATCAAATCTCTCAAACAAGGTGAGATGCTAAGGAATTGTAATTTTTGTTTGTGTTCTAGCTCAAAGTACAATGCGAACCTTTATCAAGATGGTGTTTACCATGTTTCAATGTGGTGTCATGATATGATATATAATTATGGTCAGATGAATGATTTTTATATAGATTGCTTCATCGGTTCATCTATTGAATTTCAGGAAAGCTCTATCCTGATCTTCTGCAAAGCTCTTTGCTAAACTTCTGGAAAGTTTCCTCATGAACTTCTTGGCAGTAACTCCTAATTTTCATGGAAATTCGCATCTATCAACCCAACCTTACCTTCCAGAAACATTTGGTAAGTTTTTCTCTGAACTTAGTTTCTTTCTTAACTTCAAATAAGTTCAATCCTGAACTGTGAGGAAAATTTGTCCAAAACTTTAGGAAAGTTTGCGAAAGTTCAAAATTTTGGGAAAGTTTTTTGGAAATCTTCTTAAATTTGTTGGACTTCTGAGAAGTCCTTGTAAACTTAGTTGTAAACTTTGGGGAAGTTTGATCCAAAATGTATGAGAAGTTTTTCCCTCTCTGGTTAGTTTTTTTTTTAAATTTGGGGAAGTTTTTTTCTGAGTTTATTCTTTCAAAACTTCTGATAAGTCCCATTTAAATTCCGAGGAAAATTGTGTTGAAACTTTGAGAAAGTCCACTCCAGAAGGTCTGGAAAAATACCTTTAAATTTGTTGTTTGTTGCTTCTGGAAAAATTTCTTTCTGTTCATTGGAGGTATCATCCTGAACTTCCAGAAATCCTGATAATGAAATTCTGAAATATTCTCTTCTAATCTTTGGGAAAGCTCTCTAGCACCTCTTGGAAGTTCCAACTAAACTTTTGGGAAGTTTCTTCCGGAACTTCAGGAAAATCCTTTCCTGGACTTCAGAGAAGTTCTCTCTTGAACTTCTTAGACGTATCGTTCTGAGCTTTGTGGAAGTTGGTTCCTGAATTTTTGAGAAATTATTGGTAGTGCCTTCCCTGGTTGGTTTCCTTCTGATATTTGGGGATGCTTTTACCTGAACTTCTGGAAAGTTCCATCCTCAATTTCTGGGAAGAAATCCAGAACCGCTGGAAAGTTCCAATTTTCTAAAAAGTCCTCTTCTTTAAACTTCTTCCAGAAGCTCTGAGAAGTCCTCTCCTGATTTTCAGGGAAGTTCACTTATGGACTTTTGGGAAGTATGAACTTAAACTTCGGAGATGTTTCGTTCTGAATATTTTGGAATATTCCTGTTTGAACTACTAAGAAGTTCTCCCTATACCTCTGAGAAGTTTCTGCCTGACCTTTGGAGAAGTTTTTTTTCGATGAAGTCTCTTCCTGAACTTCTAGAAAGTATCTTCCTGAAACTGTGGGAAGTCTGCTCATGAACTTTCTAGGATGTGCCATAAATTTTGGGTAGTTTATTTCTATTCTTCTAGGAATCAAGGACTAATTTGAAACTCGAGGGTAAATTTTCAAATTCCTGGAGCCAATGTACTAAAATGATGCATTTAGAAGTACTTTAGAAAAAAAAATCAGAGTTCTATGATTGATTTCAAAAGCTCATCACTTCACCAATGTTAAGATCACAAAATTAATAGTATTCAAGTGAGGAAATAAAATTCAAGGACTAATTTGAAACCACCTAACTCGAGGGTTAATTTTCAAATTCCTAGAGCCAATGTACTAAAATGATGCATTTATAAATACTTTAGAAAAAAAATCAGAGTTCTATGATTAATTTCAAAAGCTCATCACTTCACCAATATTAAGATCACAAAAGTAATAGCATTCAAGAGAGGAAATTAAATTTACTATTAGTAATTCTGACCCAAGGTGCATTGGTACTTACTTTCTTAGCGTTTCAAGCTTATTGCTATCACAATTAGCTCATTGCTTGCTCTCAACTCAGTGTTCTAAATGCACTTCCACAGTTATTAAGTGAGAGCTTTCGATGCCAGATACCATTTTGATTGTGTGGCAAGTACAACCATACCATATGCCCAGAGAGTCGAAAAGATTTCCTTAACGAAAAATTCCTAGACCAGACCAGGAATCGAACCCAGCCACCTCCAGCATGGTGTTGCTTTGTAGCCGCGCCTTTACCGACTGAGCTGAGGTAGAACCCTTGGTGGTCCTCATGAATCGAGCTCTTGGTGAAATTCCTACAACTTTTGCTTAGCATTAGCTTTGCTGGCTCCACACCACAAAAGCCTCTGGTGATGTCCACCTTAATTTTAATAGTTCGACCAACGTCGAACCGATTGTAATTTGTTATGTTTTTATTAAGATTAGACTTTTTTTGCTAGAAGTAAATTGTTTTTCTGTTAAATCACCTGCAAAAAAAATGGTTTAGCGTATTTCTTACCTTCCTCAGCCAAAAATACTAACCGATGAAAAATGCGTACCAAAACAAACTCTCACACGTGAAAATGTGACAGATCAGTCACTAGTTTTCGAGCGGTCGATTGAGTTGACCAACTCGACAAAATTTCGTCGATCTTGACAACTGTAATAACAAAATAGACCTGTCGAGCAAAGTGACGGCCGACTCGACTTCTATATTTGGCTTCATAATATTGTCATAAACATTTAAACTTCATTGATACCTTAGTGGAAATTCATATTTTATTATTGGGGCTTATTACGGTTGTCACCTTCACTATCACTTTCATTTTACTTACACATCACCTCACTTTTTTATGATAGGGTAACGGGATGTAATGTTAGCCTAGCTCCTTCATTCGGCCTATGTACCAAATATGTTTATAATTCAGCCATAATCAACAAAATCATGTTGCTATCGGGATTACCGATTAATTCCAAAGCAATTGAGACATTATTAATCAATTTATAGTTATTCACATCCGTGCAATGTTCGATTTCCTTAACTTTTTAGATACCATGACTTCGCTGGTTAAGCTGAACAGATTATCTGCATGATCTTCAAATGATCTAAATTTGGCTAAATTGAACCGATTAACCGAGTAATGCAGCCTAGATGTACAAACAATAGTTACACGTTATTAACTAACTGTTCACATCAATAAAATAACAATAATTTAACAAGAAAACCTTAGACCCAATGTTCGGGACATATTTTTTTTCTGTGTACCCAACTATGGCCTGTTGGTTTGATAATGTAGTAAAAATGTTGTTATGTAAAATTTTCAATGGTAATGTATGAATTTGCGTTTGTATATTTTTCAAATGGCTCAACCAAAGGAACAAAATCTGTGTAGAGTAAATTATAATGTTTTCATTATCGGATGGCCGGTAAATCATATGTGGAAATCACTGAAATGGTTCAAAGTAATTTTAGTTCAGTTAGTTTGTGAAATTATGTGTTGTATAGATTGAATACAGCTGGCAATGCCTTTAATCAGATAATCAGGAAAAAAAAACCATACGAAGACTGCTTTTAATAGTAAATCTCTCGAATGGGACGAAGTTGCATCCATGAATAGAACCAATTTGGTGTCTATGGACCGACATTACATCCATATCCCTCGAAAGATTCTGACTAAATAAAATGAGTTGTGTAACTTTTTGTGATACATACTACCAAACGTCTTATTAAACGTACCTAAACAAGTGTAAATCTAGTTCAATATTGCTCACAGCTACTATATTTCACGAGTTATGATAAAAAATGTAATCGATCGTTGCATATTAGGCTGAGTTAAGGGACACATACCCTATTACTAGTATCACCGTGATCAAAAATGAACTCCGTGAGGTGAAAGTGATGGTGAAGTGAAAATCGTAGTAGCCCTCAGAAAATCTACGGTTTGCCCAAAGTTTAAAGGCATAGAACCCTATGAGAAAAAAAACTATAAAAAAAAAAATATAGGCAAAAAAACTATAAAAATTTTTTTTTTTTTTTTTTTTTTTTTTTTTTTTTTTTTTTGTGCCCCCGGGGGTGTAATACTTTTAGAAGCCACTTTTTATTTTTTTTTTTAAAAAATTTTTTTTTTTTTTTTTTAGTATAATGGGGGGGCGTCTTTTCGTGGGGGGGGCGTGAAGTGTGTGGGTCATTATTTGGTTGTGGATTTTCTTTTGTTTTTTTGTTGTTGTTTTTTTTTTTATATAGGGGGGGAAAATAAAATATTTTTTTTTTTTATTAAATTATTTATTCTATCCTCTCGATGGTGTGGGATTTATAAAGAACAATACACTTAATAGTAATTGACCTCAATTTGTTCGGATAAAAAGATTTTTTCTATAGTTAAGATACATAACAAACCCGTTTTTTTTATTGTATATATCTCAATTTACATTCGAATCTTTTTTGTCATCCCATCGTCGTGAACAATACTATTAATCATACATACTTTAAATTCTATTGTATGGTTACAATACATTTAACTGTACATTTTTGAGAATTTATAATTAGGGTATTGACTTGATGTGAACAATAAAGACTGTATTCGATGAAATTTGGACACACGCAATTGTTCGTAACTTTTTAGCGTGTGGGTAAAAATTATTGAAATTTTAACTGAATGTATTTCATTGTGTTGTGTCAATTGTGTAATGAATTTCGTGAAAATCGGTAGAGTGATTTCAGTGATGGCTTCAAATGAAGAAATAGTGCGCCAACAAATTTTGGGCACTCACTTCGAAAACCCAAACGCTTCTCATCGATGGATCGGAAAACAGCTCGGAATCGCACATTCAACCGTATCTCATGTGATCAAAATGTTCAAGGACTGTAAGACAACCAAGCGGAAAAATGGTAGTGGCAAAAAACGTGGCACATCAAATCCGCAGAAGGCCAGGATAGTATTGAACCAATTTAAGCGTTATCCCAACATTTCGATCAGGGATGTTTCGAAAAAGGCGAAAGTTTCAGTTTGTTTTGTGCAGAAAACAATGAAACGTTCTGGATTACATGTGTACAAGGTCCAGAAGGCACCGAACCGGAGCGATAAACAGAACTCGGTGGCCAAACTCGTGCAAGAAAACTGTACAGGGAGTGGCTCACAAAACCGTTCTGCATTGTGATGGACGATGAGACCTACATTAAAGCCGACACCAAACAAATGCCAGGACAGGAACACTACGTCGCCACCTCTAAGTTGGCCGTTCTGGAGAATGTACGGAAGAAGAAACTGTCGAATTCGCCAAAAAATTCCTTGTCAGGCAAGCGATCTGCGGATGTGGCAAAATGAGTCAGCCCTTCATCACCTCTGGGACCGTCAACGGACAAATCTACAAGGACGAATGCCTCCAAAAACGACTTCTGCCCTTCTTGAGATCTCACGATGGCCCGACACTGTTTTGGCCGGATTTGGCATCTTGCCACTATGCCCGGCCCGTCTAAGACTGGTACAAAGATAATAATGTAACTAGAAAATAAGAAGAATGATTAGTAATTTCCATTAATTCACATTGCTTATCTTGTACGCGTATTTCGTCTACAATGTGCAGACTTCTTCAGTGTCGTGTACTAATACTCGACTGTACACGACACTGAAGAAGTCTGCACATTGTAGACGAAATACGCGTATCTGTCAAGATAACTAAAGGTAGTTGGAATTAAATATTTATTATTTTCTAGTTACAGGTATTCCACTAAACAGCTCACACTCTCCATAATTCATAATAATGTAGTTTTTGTACCAAAAGACGTCAACCCTCCAAACACTCCGGACTTCACCCAATTGAAAAATTTTGGGCAATCATGAAGGCAAAGCTCGTTAAAACTCCAAAACTGATAGAAAATGAACTTGAACTAAAGAAAGTGTGGTTAAAAGTAAATAAGCAAGTCGGTCGTATCATTGCCCAAAATTTGATGAAAGGGGTCAAGGCAAAGGTGCGGGCATTCGGGTTGGGAGAAGAGGTTCAATAAACCAATGATGTCAAAACTTAACCATTTAGTAGTACTTTATTTCCAGAAAGTTTGAATAGAATCGGGCTCAAGGAAAATTTTTGGTGACCTATTTTGTGTGTCCAAATTTCATCGAATACAGTCTTTAATACGAAGTTTTGTTAAAGAATGGATCTTTAAAAATCAGATCAAATTATGAATATGTTTGTTTTTAATGATTTAATATTTTACAACAATTATCGAACAAGAATTTTGAACTAGGAACTAAACTCATTGACACAGTTTTCAATTAATGCTCATGTATAGCATTTATACCTACATGTTTTCAGTAAAGTCATTAGCAACGATACTTGATACTTGTAACAAGTAATGTGGGAAAATCAGCTCCTAGGACCTATTACTAAACCGCCCAGTAGAAAACGAAAATATTCGTGCAGCCATTGCAAAAGTTATGTCAATTAAGTCGAGTAACCGTTCTACCCTTCTGGACAAGTTGATCCAGCTCATGGATGACAACTCCTAGCATGCTAACATTCATCACCCCCCACTGCCACCGACACGTACATCGCTTGATACGAATGAGCGCATTTATCTAATTATTGAAAAATGAGCCGCAATGAATCAAAACATCTTACTTCTTAATATGTCGTGATTTGAAACAGCCTACCAATTGACCAGTTCGTGCCATAACCGCCCGTCGTTGAGCTTCATTTTGTAATTCACGCTTTAATTATCCTAACAAACTGTGCAAGCCGAACGCTTAAGTTGGACAAACGATTAGGACAAATGTGTGCATGTGGACTCCTCAACTGTCCGGTTCGGCGGCTTCCACGTATTCTTAAAGAACCTATAATTTATAAATTTCGTTTCTCCACTAAAACATGCAATTTAGCTGAAGTCTCAGCCAGGTGAAGGAATGGTTGTCGCTGGCATATAGACACATGCCAAAACCCACACTCACATGTATTGAATTTTGAGAGAGCAAGAATGAATGAAGGGGGGAAAAAATCGCAAGTCGTGTTCGATTCCAATTTTTTGATTGCACTTATTAATAATGACCTAAAAGTGTCTCACTTTTGCCTAGCTGTTGCTAGAGAGTCTTAATGCATTTCGTTTAGCTCGCATTATGCTTGCAGTGCTGTTGTTGTTTTGCCTTAGCACCATGCCATTCAGGACTAACGCATTCAACAATTTGCGTTGCTTTTTCCTTTTGGACATTGCTTGCATTACCTTGCAGTTTTTTTTTTCTGCAACAAACACTATAGAAACGTACCGTTTTTCGGCATGCTTGGCAGTGATGGACATTTGCCAATTAGGGATGATGTTGAACCGGTGCTGACATATGGGTGGAAGTCACACAATACAATATAAGTGTAAGGCGAACGCCAAGCGGAAAGTGCTCTAACTGCGGTGCCAAGGTTGAAATAGTTCAGAAAAAGCACAAAAGCAGAAGTATGGAACGGAGTTTGCATTGGGGCGTTCAAACATTTTACTTTGTCTGAAAAATCTGGGGACTGACCGAGGACAAGTGATAGCTAAGGATACTCAAAAGACAACTCTATGACGACAATCCAGGGAAATGTTGTTCACAACTAGCCTTGACAAGCTCCTTAGAAAAGTCCCTTTCCATTTAAGTTATCATGAAAATAATACAAATTGGAAATTTAGTACTATCCTTTTCATATAATTGCAGATTGCTCTATGGCAATATATTTGCTCCATAAAAAGATGGATTTTCACGTTAAAAATGAAGTTAAATTATAAAAAGTATAGTCTTAGTTCAAGAGAAGATGGACAATTTGATAGCTTAAACTTTACCATAGACAGCATGGTCCTATTTTTTTAAACATACTTCATTCGAACGACGAGTCCTACAATAGTTCCAGCGTCGTATGACAGTGGACGGCAAGCCAGGAGCTGGATGAAAACCGGAAATAATGCGCAGAAAAATGATAATCCTGTTCTCCGACAAGGTTCTGCTCACCACCGAAGCTGTGTCCAGCATCCGCACAGACTGGTTCATTTCACAGAAGAAACTTAAGGATGTTCCGGAGAAGGTAAAGGTTAAGTTTCAAACCGAACATCCGGCTGGTGTCATGATGTTTGGCTTGGTGGCTTCAACGGTTTGGAAATGCCGCCTGTTTTCATTGATGCAAGTATTAAAATCATTACCGTGTATATCGGTATTTTGAAAGAAAGAGTGTTTTCATGAGTGAAGGCCAACTCTCCTGAGGATCAACACGTTCTTTGACAACATAATGGAGCACCATGTCTTTTGCAATTTTTACTCAACATCGGCTGATGGAAAACATAAAGTGTCCGTCCACTAGCAGTCCGGACTTAAACCTGTTGGATTATTTAATTTGGGCGTCTGTTGAAGCAAAAGCCTGCAACACATCTCACCCTAGAGTGAAGTCCCTGAAATCTGTCATAATGAGCACATGGCAATCGATATCGGAGGTCCACTTTGCGCAGTAGGCATACGTGCATCAAGAGATACTGAGTAGATGTGACTTTGTGACGCATAAATTAGAAAACTAATAAATAAATAAAAACTTTTATTCGAAACTATACATATTTTTCGTGTTCTGATTGAAAATAAAAAACACAAGAATACAACAATAATTATCGCATTTTCTCAATAAAAATCAATTAATTGTTATCACGAAAAACGTTTACAATTCAAATCGATAAATTAATAGAGCTTCTACCAACCGGAGCTTACCTGTAAGGTGCAACAACTGGAAGTTAAATGTACTGCTTTCACAGAAGACAGAGATGGATACTTAAAATTCAGGTTCACCGGCGAAAAATCGTTCTTTTATGGACAACCTTTTCAATTTTAACAACTAAAGAGTAAGTTGGCTGGAAATTTATTTTGATCTCATCTTAATTGCAATCAATCCTAGACGCTGGCGGACGGGCAGTCAACCAGAAAGGCGGCCAGCAGAAAGATTTCGAACATGGTTTGAAACTTAACGACTCTTTTCAGGGCCACTCTTTTATTTTTAAGGAGTGGCTTAGGAATAAAATTCATTTTCAGGTTTTGAATCGTACAATCATATGAGATTCGAGCGTGATAAATCAAATTATTACAGCTGGGGTGGCACATCGATAAATATTTAAAATAATCCAGGCCGTCCTGCAGCACAACAAGGCCGAAAAAAAGGCTCAAATACTCTACTACTGACCTCCTTAAATCCGACCTTTTTAGGACCAACAATTTAATTTTCCTAGGCAAAGAGCTTGTTTGATTGTAATTTCTCTAATCTAACGTGGCATATTTGTGTTACTTAGCAGCGAGCCACTAGCAGGCGCAACGACGAGGTGATGAATAAATTGATGAAGATGAATGCCAGTGGTGGCTAGGCAGCTGGTTGTTTGTCTTTGTTAGCATTTCAAGCTTATTGCTTTTCAATTCCTATTTCAAATCAATGAACCAATTGGTTATACTGTGCTTTTACCAACTAGGCTATCTGAGGCCCAAAGCAGTCGGTTGTTTCAAAGTTAATTTTCATGGTGCAGGATGGTTTGAATTGCCATCCGAAGAGCTTATAATGGTAATTGCTGAAAATTTAGAACAGATAAGTGCTCCTTACATTAGCAGAGGCACCGTGTTGTAAAAAAACAAGGAGCCTTTTGTGGATTTTCATTGCTTTGCAATTTAGAGCAACAGTTTCATTGTATGCTTGGCTGGACGCCATCAATGCAATCACTCGCGATGGTGATTGTTTGTCGGTTAACAATGCACACGGGAAGGACCCGTATAGGCTGCACAAATTTTTTGCGGCATTTTAAATGCAATTACTTTGAATATTTTGTGTACTTATTTGTCGTCCATCTATTGAAGACCAGATTTGTTTAGCAAATAATGCTGAAAGCCTAATTTATTAAATTTAAATTACCCTTACCTCGAGAAGAAAATTTTCCTAACCGTATTTTTATTCATTTTCACACCTTTTATATTGCAATACTTATTATAACAGGAATATCATTGTATTTAAAGGCCCATTCTTTGCAAAGTTCGTTCCCTGACTGTTAATGTTAAATAATTGTCTATTTCTTAGGAAGCGAGATGAAGCATAGAAGTAAGATTTTCTAAAACCTCTTGTGTGTTAACTTTTGTAACATCATTCAGGAAAGCTATCATAGTGAATTCTTTTCTCTTTTTTAGCCCATCTTAATTAATCTTCATACCTCGTGACTCACAAGACGGCATCGGTAAAGTCGTCCAACCTAACTTTCTCAGAGGAAATTAAAATGTGCATGTGTATCTTAATATGGAGACCAAACCATGCTACTTAAGGTAAGCGGTCAAAAATGGGTCAAACATGAATAAGTGCACATTGATTAGTTTATTATATAAATGTTCAATCTTTATTTCTTTTTGAAGTTTATCGTCTACAAAACACAGGAAAATTATTTGAATAGGCTTCCAATTTTCCAAATGCAAACTGTCAGGCTTTAAGTTTCACACCTTTCATCAAGTTTCACTGTTATATCCACTTTATTTGATGCTGAACGCCAATTTTCCTTGAACTGTTTTTCACTTCCAACTGTTTTTTTTAGTTTTCTTGAGGTTTCTCTTCACGATTGCCCAATATTTTTCAAGTGGGTGCGGTTTCGGCGAGTTTGGAGAGTTTGGAGAGTTTTTCTCCATAGATACGATTTGCATACTATGGGGTAAACATTCCTGAGGATTTTTCCGTAGTGGCAAGAAGCGAGGTCTGGCCAAAACAGCAAGGAACAACTATGTTTCTTCAAGAAAGGCAATAAGCGTTTATGCTAGCATTATGTTACATAAATATCTTGGTTGACAGTGCCAGCTGTCACTTCAAAAAACTTTTGCAATTTGGCCGGGGGGGGAAAATTTCTGGCAAAAAATTTTTTTTTGGGCGGGTACATTTTTTTTTTTTTTTTTTATTTTTTTTTTTTTTTTTTTTTTTTGGGTTAGTAGTATTGTTTTGGGGGGGGGGGGTGTTAAAAATTATTTTTTATGTTACCGTTGGAAATAAAATCTTTAGAAGTTTGCCGAGTAGAAATAGTTTATAATTATGTTTTTAGTGTTCTAGAATTAGGTTTTTGTTATTTATTGAAATTATTAATGTCTATTTAAATAAGTACGAGTTATTAATGATATTGAAAAGCATGCACACGTTGAATAAAACATTTAAATAATCGTGAACAAGAACAAAATTTGTAATAGCACGAGTTTAGTACACACAACACAAAACACACTAAAATCTGCTGCATGGGAGCCATCAAAAGGATTGTCGCGAGTTGTGGAAAGGAAGCATAAAGAGTGAAGGAGAAAATAATGAAAAGGGTAAGCTACTGGGTACATCGATCACAAGGCTTGGTCTCTTTAAGATATCGAACGCCATAAGGAACAGACCATTTGAGCCATTAGAGCTAAAGCTTCATTAAGAAATCTAGGGAAGTGATACCAAACTGTGTACGTGGAGATTTAAACAATCAGGTATACTTTTAGGCATTTATAGCCTTCAATTGGATAAAACTGACCCAGTAGCTCCTTAAACTAATTACTCCTAACCTATAAAACGTTCTACACTTTATGAATAGGACCCAATAGCGCTTAGTTAAAGCAACCCGACCCACATGTCCCAGGGAATCGACCAATGGAACGACACCCAACACATACCCCGAGAAGTTAACGGTATTCGGAAAACCCTCCAAAGTCGGACGAAAGCCCTTCCCGACCCATCATCGGACGTAAACCACGCGCGCCCAGATCCAGCAGCAGCCGGCCGGCACATCGACACCCACACACACACACACACACCCCAAAATTGTAAGTTGGTTAAAAATAAATTTAAAAGGAATCGGGCTGAGTTGTATTTATTTGGTCCCTTGAATAGCAATCCTTGAAAAAAAAAAGCCGAAACAAAAGAGGCCTTGAGAGCCCACCCTCAATGGTCCCCGTGGCTTAGACCAGGGATCGAGGGCATTGAAGGAGGGTCCGTCTGACCCCCTAGTAACAATATTTATCGATAAAAAGGAAAAGGTAAAATTTTGGGGGGGGGTTGGTTTTGTTGGGGGGACTTTTGGGGGGAAGGTGGGGTATATTTCATCGTTAATTACGAGAATTAAATGGAAAATGGAAAGGTTGGGTGGGGGGGGGGGTTGTGGTGGGGGGGGGGGGGGGTGGGTGGGTGTTTTCGAACACTTTTATGACATTCGTCACAGTTGATTTGGCAATTTTATTTGATTTTGCTAAGTCGGCGTGGGAATAACATAGATTTTGCTTATGCACGTGCAATACTTTGAACCGCTGCTCTTCTTGCTTTCGACGCCATTTTACTGAAAAGAAAATAGCAAAAACAAAATAGAGCCAACATTTTGCACGCTCATTTTGTACACCTACAAAATGAAGGGTGTTCAAGTTTTTTAAATGTAGGATTTAAAAAAAAAAATACGTAAAATTTTAGTCGACCAAATTTTAACCGTTCCACCCTTTATTCAAAAAGGGGTCTCACATATGTTACGTTCAGCGTTTTGATTGTGTTAGGATCATTAAAGTTCAAGCTAAAATTTTTTGATAAACCCGAGCATGTTGCTTGCTTTATAGATAATATTATCAAAGATTAATTTAGAATCGAGTATAACAACTAAGCCTCTTATTTGACTGTATCTTTTAACTGTTTTCTGACCGAGAGTAATAGATTTTTTGCATTAGTGTGGGTTTTCTGGTAAACGATATGGAAATGCATTATTTTACATTGAGTTCCAACATTTTTTTCTTACACCAAATGTAAAAATATTTATGTCATCTGCATTTCGTGAAACACGAAGGAAACCTAAAATATTTTCTATATTTTTGATACATCAAATAAATAATAACGCATCAAAATAGATTCTTGTGGCACACCCGATGTGATTTTAACAATTGTCAACAGTTTCCCCAGAAATCTTACTCGTTGCGTTCTCTGAGTCAAGTAAGACCCAATCCATTTTAGTAGCCCAGGATTGAATTCCAACTTGGATTACTTAAAAATCAATAATGGTATATCAACTTTGTCAAATGCTTTACTAAAATCGGTGTTTGGCCCTTTAACATAATTTCCTTTATCCATTATGTTCAAAGAAAAAGTTACAAATTGTATCGAACTAGTGGCTATTGATCGTTCTTTAACAAAACCATGATGTTTATTACACATTATAGTCTTCACCAGCGAAAATATATTGTCATTTATGATAGATTCTAAAATTTTAGAAATGCTTGATAATATAGCAACCCCACGATCATTTTTAATATCAGATTTTTTTTTCCACTTTTAAAAATTGGGATAAAAAAAGTTCTTTCTAAACAGCAGGAAGAACGCTGGACTCCTAGGATGAATTAGACAACCAAAAAAAAGGTGTAACTAGCTCTTAGAAAGAGATTTTAAAAGTATAGGTGGTATGCCGTCTAATCCAGCACCCTTAGAAGCATCCATTGTTTGGAGAGTAAGTAAGATTTCCCCGAAAGATAACTTATCAACTAAAATGTCCATCATCGGCTCGGGGAGGTACGAGAAATTTTGCAAGTCACGCTCATTATCGTCATGAGAAGTATGGATGTCCTGGAAGAAATCAGCGAATAAGTTGCTAATGTCATTTGTAGTGTAATTGATCCTGTTGTCTGAATGAATTTTTGACGGATGTTTCTTAGACTTACGTTTTTCTTTATAATAGCTTAAAGAAGATTTTGGGTCTTATTTAATATTATTTTAAACCCGGGTTTTACGCTCTTCATATGCGTTTTTTTCTAACTCTGAACTCAGTTGATCGCATATGGCCAGATAAAATGAAAGGTTTTTATCATTTTTGTTCCTATTAATTTCTATTGAGCTCTATTAATGTTTTGTTTCCTATTTTTGAGATTAGTCATCAGTCTATTATACCATTCTGGGGATTTGAAACTAAATTTTCTCCTTGGCACTGTTTGTTCTAAAATAGCGTACACAATTTGATACAATGCGTCCACTGCTTGATCTACATCACGATCACGCAATACAGTTTGCCAGTCAGTTCTTTTTTTTATAAGTTTTTTTTTATAATTAGCCCTACTAAAATCATAGTATGGTTCGAACAAATTATTATTCAACATTGTGTATTCAATTGCAGTGTAGAACACATCATTTTTTTCCGAAGAAGAGTAGGTGACTCGGATACGCAAAAATCATCGGTCATATTAGTACACATCAAATCTAAGCAGCAATCATTCTGATTTTCCACGTTATTTACATGATTGAGCCGGCTTTCAGAAATTTTATCATATAGTGTTGCATTTACCTCTACAATCGGTATCAAAAGAAACTCATTTTCATTATTATTAATAAAATTGGCTGCCCTATGGTTCAAATCACCGTAAATCTGGACATTTGTTTCGGGCTCAAAATAAAAAACAATCAAAAAATATTTCAATAGATATGCTACAAACATGGTCAAATTCTTTACATTTGCAAGATTCAATTTGCTCGCATTCATCATCAACACTAAGTGCTATAAGCACATCGACACCACATTTTTTGATCGATAAAAAAATATCACGATCATCCCTAAAAACATTGAAACGATCACCGAAAACTTCTTCATTGTTCATGCCAGCGTCCCAACTCGTTTCTGTTCCTAAAATCATAGGAATGCAACATGCAGCCACCTGCTTATAAATTTCATTAACTTTAACGGCACGTTGCATCCTGTTAAAGTCCTGGCAATACACTAGTAACTTTACTTTTAATGTTTTTACCATGCTGCAGTGCCTGTGACCAATATAAACAATTTGAACTAATTAGCTCTCCTTCTTCGTGTTAAAACGTCATCAAATCCAGAAAATCGTCGAAAGAGAGCGTTAATTTGAACGAAAATACGATTTTCTTGGTATAGAGTTTATATGAATAAGTTTAAAGGAGTTCAATGCCCATCTTGCCCAGGTATTTCTTCACCGTTTGGCTGGTTCCACCAATCTCTTAGCCCAAGGAGCGGAAAGATGAAACTACAAGGCCCTCGATCTTTTTCTTAAGCTTTTGCTGCATTTCACGGTCGCTCAGCACTATCGGGCGACCGGAATAATGCTTCCGTTCTGTTATAAAGTCCGGATCGGCTATATCCGGCAGACAAAAAGTGCTCCACGATGTCCAACTTCTTTGCTTCGGGCGGAGCTGCCAGTACGAACACTACCCTAGCAAAAGAAAATAACAAGCTGGTATCATATAAGTAACAAGTTCTGTTATCCCAGATATCGTTTTGATTTCCGCTGTTCACATAACAAATTTTGTTATCACCATTGGATAATTTTGTTATCATGTGTCATCAATTTAAACATACATTGTTTTTACGAAAGTTACTAGTTGAATGAAAAACTATAAATATTATCAGCATATTAGAACAAGAAATTTTTGCTTTTTATTGAAACAAATTTTCAGATATTAGCGTGATAGTTTCTATTTCAGAAATTTTGCTTAAAATACAGGATTTGTTATCAAGATGTTCTCATTGATAATAAAACAAGCAATTTTTTTGATGTTCCACGATTATTTTTTGCTATTCATTCTGTTATTTTGACTGTTTATTTAGCCTAATCGATAACATATCCAGTGATCAAACAATAAAAACCTGGTATTAGAATATGTTATCAATTTGGTATAATCCTTTGATCGGGTAGCTACTTGTACAATAACAACGAATTTGATTATAACTCGTAAACACGATGCTTCTCCTAAGATTAACATTTGTTTAAATTTTAATGTGAGTGTGTAGCAGTCCGGAAACGTAACATCCATTTTTTTCTAGATTTTATCTATGTCCTTATTAAAATATATTAAATCTTACTGCTGATGTATAACTTATCAAAATCTTATTTATTTCTTGTAGACCTGAAGGGTCATATAATTTTGAGTTAGTTTGATGCACCTTCAATAAGAAAAAAAAATCAAGTTCTTCACAAGTTCAATAAGGCCTTTTCAACTAAATAGATGTCAACCTGATCCAACTTGACATCAAATCGGATTTCAATGATCTCTATTCTATCAACTTCGTCAAACTATTAATTATGAATCATCAACTCAAGAATATTGAATCCTATATGTGCTAGTTATCATTTTCCGCGTTTGGCATATGAAATATTCAACAGTGTGTTGTGCCAGCAATTAGCGCTTTGGTAGGATGAGAAATGTTTTTCGGATATTTTTTCTACCACTGCTTTTTCACTGTGAACCAAATTTACATTATTTTGCCATTGAAAGAATTGAATTTAAATAAAAACTGATTAAATAAAACTGATTGGTTGAATTCAGGTTAACTAATTAAATATGATGATTTGGTATCCTGTACATTATCATTCAACTCAAATCAACAAATAAACATTGATTTGTACTAGCAAATTCTCTTTAAGAAAACTTTTCATGTTTATCTTGTTGTGGTTGACCTTCAGTGAAGAGTCTTTATAAAAAATTGAAATCGGCAGAAGAGAACGTCAAAATGAGTAGCTAAAAAAAATAATCAGGCCATAAATCGGACCCATTACTCCCAAAAGCATCATGGGGAACCGATCACTAACATCTACGGTAATTATTTAATTACCTTGAACGGAATGCGGGTAAAATGATTAGGATGTCCCATCGAAATGCAGCCTAGTGTGACAAAACACTCGCAGCAATTCCGAAACCAATTTGCTGGAAGAATAAATAAGGTTAATATAAGCACGACGAGCAGTCATTTTGCACTGTCTTAAAGTATCACTTAAACAAAAGGAAGTTATAAAATACGATGTGGAGAGCGGACCTGAGCAGCGGAGTCTTTTTGCATGAATTGATGCGGCTACATCAAAGGGAACATCAAATATATTTTCATACAGGCTCGCTTGTAAACATATTAATGACTTTTTTATCCATCTTTGTATATGTTCTTCACATCTTTGTAGCATAAAGTACGTAATTGGAACATCATTGGGAAAAAGATTCTAGTGTGGGCTTGTCGATTAAACCAATCTGTTCATAGGTTTTTATTAAAGAGAACGAGAAAGTTCGCAGTCACATAAGTTAAAGCACTTTCGTATGGGATTAACGTCTGTGATTTTTCTTAGCCAGTCCAGTTTCATCAAAATACCCGATTCAAATCTTTCAAAACAGAGCGATTTAGCTTTAATAGATCAACGAAACTTTTAGGAGTTATTTATTTCTTTGGTAATGCCATTTACTAGCACTATTAGCGGTAAAACTGGCACAATAAAAAGAGCTATTTACATTATTTTAAATAAATATTTTAAATAAAAAGAGCTATTTACATTATTTTAAATATTAGATTATTTTAAATTAAAATGATCAAACCCAAATCAATATAAGAGCTTTATACCTCATCCACACTACAATTGTACTTGATAAAGAGTACATTGACATCATATTTTTAAAACATTATCTCCTGTGGAAACTAAGGTGTGGCCCATTTAGTATTGGAACAAATATTTGTGATTCTTACAGCGACCCTAGTGGTCGGATTTGTAAACTATGACATCTTATGTGTTCCCTTTAACAATAACAACATCAGAAGGCCATATGGAAAGGCCGATTTCAAACAGCTACCGGGACAAAAACTTTACTTGGCAACGACTCGGGGAGATATTCCTGCTAAATTCGGGTTTGTGTTTGCAGATAAATTTGCAAGTAATACATGAATTGGCAAGGCATCTGTAGCTGTGGTAGGAAGACCAAGGTTTTCATCACTGTTAAGACACAGAACGGAATGTCTCCAAAAGCGAATATTGTCATTCATCAGATCCCACAATGAACCTGTCATGTTTTGGTCAGATCTTGCAAGCTGTCATTACATTAAAACAGTGCTACAGTGGTATGAAAGCAACGGGATTCAGTTTATACCAAAAGAACTCAACCCACCAAACTGTCTTCAGCTCAGACCGATAGAAGGATTTTGCGCTATTATGAAGAGAAAGCTGAAGGTGAATGGCAGTGTCGTCAAAAACATCAATAAATTGAGAACCAAGTGGAATAAGATTGCCAAAACGATGGATGAGAATAATTTGCGCCGGTTGATGAAACGTATTCCGGAAAAAGTTCGCAAGTTTCTTCGAAATCGAGATGATTAATTTTGTTTTGTATTTTCCCTCTGAAGTTCACATAAAGTCGAACATTTAAGTTAAAACAGAATACTATTTTGTTAATGAATATTCGAAATATGCGCAATAGTCTATGTTCCAATTCTAACTGGGCCACACCTCATAAGTATGACTGTTGATATCAAGAAACACCAGATAACTTTATAAATCACAGATAATCTAGTATGTCAGATGTATTAGAAACATATGCTCTCTCCGTAGATATCTTTTCATTCTTAACATTAGGTTTCTAGTAAGTTATATTGCTAATGCGGTTGTTGGACCTTTACTTTTTGTGGAACAAGTCTTGCTGTAAAATCTATGGCCAGAAAATGTCATAGAATCAATCATGTTTTTCCAAACTACGTAAATGAATTTCTATATTTTTGAGACAACGTCCTATTTGAGGTTTTTTTTTAATTTTTCGTCGGCCTATTTCCTCACTTGGTGACAATCACCGACGCCAGGAAGACGACTCCACCACCTGGACCCTACCTAACGACTCATGAATATAAGCCGGGACCAACGGCTTTACTTCCCTTCCGAAGGAAGACGTGACCAGATTTTTTCGCCTCAAAAAACCCCGACGTCGACTGGGATTGAACCCAGACACACTGGGGTGCAAAGTAGCAGTCACGCTTACCACTACACAACCGACGCTGGCAGCCTATTTGAGGTATTGGAAATATGATATTCGAGGTGACACTCAGGGTAACAGCTTCCGAGATACTCCAATAATTTCACTTAAATCAGGTAATCAAACAGTTTAATTGATAAATAATTATACTTATGGTCTTGCTCAGACACAAGAGGTACTAACGCTTGCTTGGGTCCACCGGTGAATCGTGAATAAATATAAGTAGGCTATACACAGAAAAACATTGACAGCTGTATCAGTTCGTTTACGGCAGCCATTAAGAAAACAGTGACGCAAATACGTTCAATGGCTTGTAATTACCACCGCCTCTACCCCGGAGCGAGTCCGTCATCCTGCCGCACTTTGTGTTGGCTGGATACAGACGATACAGACGGCTGAATACAGTCACCGCTAGAAAAAAAGTGCCCACCTACCCCAGTTTCTCCTTTTTGTGCAGCAAACTGTAAAATAAGTGAAGGATTCTTAGTTTTGTTGTTTTTATGGCAAATTTATTTATTATGTTCTTTTCTTGTCTGGTACATAAAAAAAACACTTGTCCTGCAAATTCATTTTTTCTTCAAGAAAGATCAAACTATACTAGAAATTATGCATGTCAAAATAAAGTGCCCACTTCTTATTTTCTTAAAAAAAAACAAGTTGTAGATCCAGTCTGTTGAGTGATCAGTAGTTGATGTGTCCGCCCCTGGCCTTCAACAGTTTTTGCAAACGTTTCGGAATACTCTCCACCAGATTCTTCAGGTGTTGTGGGTCAAGATCATCCCAGGCGTTCTCAAGAGCTTGAAAATAGTTATGTTTGTTGGTAACTCCTGTCTTATCAACTCGTGAATCCAAGATGGCCCACAGATTCTCTATTGGGTTCAGATCTGGACTCTGTGGGGGCCATTCCATAGGTTTAATACGGCAGGAAAGGAAGAATGCCTTTGATTTCTTCGCGGTATGTTTTGGGTCTTTATCTTGCTGGAACACAACTTTTTTTTCGAGCCCAGTTTTAACCAACGAAACCTCCAAATTTTCACGCAATATGTCGATGTAAAAATCTGCTGTCATAATACCATCGATTTTAACCAAAGCACCAACACCCGCCCAAGAAAAAACACCCCCACATCATCACGTTCCCTCCACCATGCTTAACTGTGCCCTGGATATGTCGATCATGAAGCGCCTCTCCAGGTCTACGCCATACACGAGCTAGTTTTTTGCTGTTGAACAACTCGAATTTGGACTCATCAGTCCACAAAACAGTCTTCCAATATTTCCAAATTTGAGTCGTTTCGCTTTGTTGACTTTGCTAATAAAAGGCAACCTCTTACAAAACCTGCTCTTCATACCGTGTTCAGCGATCCTTCTGCATAGAGTACTGTCCGAGATCGGTTGTTGAATCACTTCCTTGATCTCCCTGAGGGTAACAATCGGATTTTTCTTAATTTCTCGAATGATTCTCGCATCTGTTCGGGAATCTGTTCTACGTTTCCTTCCCCTTCCTGGGTGATCAGCTACTGAACCATAGGTTTTGTACTTTGCGAAAAGTTTGGTAACCACTGGTTTGCTGTATCCAAACTTTTCACCAATCTTGCGATGCGATTCACCTTTCTCGATGTCACGAATAACACATTTTCGGATCTGCAAGGGAATAGTTTTGCTTGCCAACGTATTATCCATGGTTATTTAGATAACTCACACTGAATCTTTCTGAACGACAACTGAAATCCGTAAGAAGATCAACAAACACTTGGAAACGTCAAAAAAAGTGAATACGAGGGGCGTTTGGATGTAAAAATTACATACACATAATATATTTTCAATTGGGCACTTTATTATGACACACCCAATTTGCACCACGTATGGTTCAAAAAATAATTTAGCAAAAATGTGTATTATCCATTGCAAAAATATACATGCATCTTTAAAATACTAATATTATCATGCTTAGAACAATATATGAATACGATATAATGAGTTTTTCAATGTCTTCAGAGACGAAGCGTGTTCATGAGAAAAGTGGGCACTTTATTTTTGCGGTGACTGTACAAGATCCTAAAGAACGGTGAAGGAATCAAGTGCAAGCCGGGTACCAGCCGTCCGACGGTTTTGCGTGACCGGAAGGTGCAGCAATCGCTGAAGCAAACTCCTTCCGCACTTTGAACCGGGAAGCCGGTGCGACCGGCCAGGCAAGCATAAAGTATTTGGCCAACATGGGCATCGTCAAGCGGAATTTGAGGCCGCTCGTGTCGGAAGCGTAAGCGGCCACCCAAAATCAGTGGCTGAAGCTGCTCGTCAAGGATATTCTTCTTGCGAAGTGTAATGTGATTGGTATATAAATGGCAGAAGATCGGCTAGTTCACGTCCCCAAGTGACGTGAAGTATAGCTTTCAAGTTCCCCAGAAAGGGTTTCTTGTGGGTGAAAATCTTGTGGAAGGGTATGTTTTAGACGCTCTTTTTTTTTTTTGGGGGCATGGGGTGATAACCTCCCCAATATCCCAGCTGTGCCCAATTAAATGTTTCTGGACAAACCTTAAGCGGAAAATCTATTCGAACAATTTTGTGGTGGACTGAGAAACTGATAAATAAGGCGACCAAAGTTGTGAGGAATATGCCAACATGCTTTTTTACGACGGCTATGGCACAGGCCTACTGTCGTAAGGACGCTCGACAGGAAAGGAAGTAATTTTTGTAAAATCATGAATTAATATAGAAATCAATGGAAATTTGTTTTGTTTTGATATAATTTTTCGTTTTTTTTCATTTATCCGGAAATTTTCGCTTCTTTTCAATGCAAACGTTACACCAATAATAAAATTATATCCTGCGTGGATTATGATTCACTTTTTTATAAGATTAATAATTGATTAAATGATAAAGAATGAACCCACTGAGCAAACTTATACGTCAAAAAAGTCCGCATCTTGGACAACTTTTCTTATAATGCTATACATCATGAATGAAAATCATTGCGTCCGTTCAACCATGAAGATAAGAGTAAAGTTTGGTGTCAATGGGATGTGATGAAAACAAACATTAGAACGAATTTATTTGAAAAATAAGGGAAATACAAACTAACGCGTCACTTGTTCCCTTTTGAAAATAAAAAATAATAGAAACTCATTTTTGAACAACCACTAGTAATACACGCGTGCAAGTTCTTTTAAATTTCCCTATCAGCTTATAATTTGAGAGACAGTCTGAACTCGTTTGCAATTTACAGCCTGCTTCAGTGTCGAGTGCTTGATTTCAGGACGTCACAATAGTTAATTTCATATTGATGAATCAAAGGTCCTCCAAAACATGTTGGATTAGGGAGCTCAGGTAACCAAAACCATCCAACATTATCAAGTTTTATCAATGCTTTATGAAAGCCACAAGAAAACCATTTGGTTTTAGTATGACACCAAGAGGTGCCAATAGGTTTCATATTTTTGTCAGATCTATGAAAACCTAAAAGCTTGTTTACAACGATCTTTGAAACTTGTGTTCTTAAATTCCTTATACTCCCACCAAAGCTTTTATATCGACCTTATGAACTCGTAAAATGCTGTTTTGAAATGCCGTTTTAAGACTCATTCATATTATCTTATTATGTTTATTAAATAAAGCGTTTTAAAACAATTGTGCCTCCAGTAAACGCATTAAACGGTAAATTGGCATTGAGAGTTTCAAAACGGCAAAAAACATGACCAAATAGTTTTATAGTAGTCATTACGAAGATATATTGACTATTTGGCAAAACTATGATTTCATTCCAATCGCCATGTCCAATCGAGATGTGGTAAAATAAATGCTCCAAATTATAACTGTAATGCAAATGAACTGTCGATAAGAGACCAATTTCGGCATTTCTCTTGAGAACCTTGTTGAATTCCATAAATTTTCTGGAAATTCATGATTGATTTCTCGAATGTTTTTGTTTTAATTTTGACTATCGTGACAATATTCACCATAAAATTAAATTCGCATATAATTTGGAGCATGCTACGCGGTAAAAATTCGATTTATTTTGGATATTTTGCTATCAAACAAAATTTACCGCAACTAAAACAATTTTTTTTAAAGGATTTTGAAGAAAAGTATTTTTGATTAACTAATTTCGAATTTTGAGATGGCGATGAAAGTTAATTTAATTTTTAGAAATCATTAGCAAATCATTATAAAGAATGACAAGTAATAGCGGGGAATTACCGGGTATTGGTCCGCTACCGAAGTAGCGCTCCACTCTATTTCAATCCTTGAAAGAAATGATTTTTTTAAATAATATAATTCGCAACAGAATTCAAATACCCATCGAACATTTAGTGAAATATTTCGTAGAGTGGTGGACGTATGTCTGTTTTTTCTAAAAATTCAAATTTAGTTTATATTACAAGTACTTAGTAAAAGGGGCCTCCCTTAGCTCAGTCGGTAAAGGTGCGACTACAAAGCAACACCATGCTGGAGGTGGCTGGGTTCGATTCCCGGTCTGGTCTAGGAATTTTTCGTAAAAGAAAATTTCTCCATTCCCTGTGAATACGGCATGATTGTACTTGCCACACAATCATACTAATGCAAAAATGGTACCTGGCATCGAAAGCTCTCAATTAATAACTGTGGAAGTGCATTTAGAACACTAAGTAGAGAGCAAGCACTTATTGTGAAAGCAATAAGCTAGAAATGCTGAAGAAGAAGAAGACTTAGTCGAAAGTGGAGTCGAAGGAAGAGTAGGCGTAGTAATGATGAGGAATAGTGCTTCACCCTATTTCAATCCAACACAACACTAAATAGTTATCTAAATTTTGGTCCCGTGAGACCGATAAATGCAAGCGTCCTTTTGAAGACAAGAATGATTAAAAGAGATAGTCTGAAAAACTTGTGATCATCAAGCGGCTGTACAAAGAGCCTAAAACGAGCCCGTGAGCAGAGGCACTTTCGTGAAACCCGCGAATATAGGAAAAGAATTTCTCTTCCAAAAGGAAGTTAACACTAACAGCACTAGAATTGACAGAATAAACCCAATAGATGGGGTCGAAGAGCCCGCCTTTGTTCCGCAAAATGTTACAATAATAGGCTGTCTAATGCTCCCTATCGAAATTGTTTCTCATAGGAGCCCTGATGGTCCCTCCCTTTTCGTTATATGTATTATTATGAATATTTTGTAAGTTTTGGCGTGGCCATTTGATTGCATACCTTTTATTGGAAAATTTGCTGAAAGTAGTATTGCTTAGGATTGGATACCGCTTTTCATTTATTGATTAAATTATGTTTTCAAAATATAAAGATAAAGGGCCAAAATGCACAACAATAACATGTTTTGTTCTGCGTTTTTGAGAACACTTACAGGGGATACACAAAATGATCGGGACAGGCAAATTTTTGATCAACTTTGAATTGCTCTCACTTCATGAAATATTATCCGATCTAATTTTGCCAAAAAGCATTTGACTGTAAAATTGATGCAGTTTTATATCTTGGTAACATAATTGGCCATGACCCCCGGACACCGGAGTTGTTCCAGGGTTTCGAAGAGGCCATCTCACATGTTGAATTTGTGATGAGATTTTGTACAAGATGCCGTTGTCAAACTTTTTTTTAGTATACACACGAAAAAACAAAGTATTTATCAAGCAAATGAAATGTTGATTACAAGGAACGGCCTTAAATTGACCGAGATATGGCCATTTCCGTGGAACAGGTTCTGATAAAGGGTCCTGGATGCGGTTAACTCTTTAATTTACTCAAAACATGCCATGTGACGCCTCTTTCTTCTTGGTTTTTCATCAAAAACCTTATTATAAACTTAAAGCGGATCCTTGACCATATTGGCTACTCCCGGAACCACCGGAACGTTCCCGGGGGAATCTGTAGTAGGGACCAGTTTTTGATGAAAAACCAAGAAGAAAGAGGTGTCACATGGTATGTTTTGAGTAAAATAAAGAGTTCAGCGCATCCAGGACCCTTTAATAGAAGCTGTTGCACGGAAATGACCATATCTCGGTCAATTTAAGGCCGTTTCTTGTAATCAACATTTCATTCGCTTGATAAATACCTTTTTTTTCGTGTGTATACTAAAAAAAAGTTTGACAACGGCATCTTGTACAAAATCTCATCACAAATTCAACATGTGAGATGGCCTCTTAAAAAACCCGGAACAACTCCAGTGTCCGGGGGCCATGGTCAATTATGTTACCAAGATATAAAACTGCATCAATTTTACAGTCGAATGTTTTTTGGCGAAATTAAATCGGATAATATTTCATGAAGTGAGAGCAATTCAAAGTTGATCAAAAATTTGCCCGTCCAGATCATTTTGTCTATCCCCTGTACAACCGCTCAAGTGTCTGAAAACCCTTTGCGGGATCCAACCGGTGCACATTCAGACTCCTCCAAGATCTCAGGGTGGCCAGCAGAGTGTGTCTGAAGAGTTTATTTCAGTGATGCAGATTGAGACCCAGCGAGGAATGTGTAGAAAATAAGCTATCCACGTAAATTTGCGTTGTACGCGTTTATTTGTTATGGTGTTTATGTGTTTATCATAGCATGCTGTACATTTGACTGTCATCTTTCGTTTGTTCACTTATTGGCACGGTTTAAATTCTTCGTTTTAAAATGTCGCGCATTGAAAAAGACGTGAAAATTAAGGTTTTGGACACATGGCTACGTGAAAAGGGTGTAACTATGCAAAAATTGGCGAAGTGCTTTGGAATTCATCACGCGAGTGTGAAATTCATCATAAACAAGTTTTGGGAACACTGTTGGTGGGATGAACTGCCAAGAAGAGGTAGAAAACTTGGATCTTCCAACCCTAAACTGGATCAGAAAGTTGTAGCTCTATTTCGGAAGTACAAACCAATGTTGATTTGGCCAATAAAGCGGGAACCAGCGTTGGAAGGATTCAAGGTTTCTAGAAACGGAACAACCTGAAAACCTACAAGAAGCAGAAAATCGCCAAACAAACTGCAGAACAGAAGCAACGCGCAACACCAAGGGCCTGGAAATTGTATTTGCGAGCTTTGCAGCGACCGGATGCATGTATTTTGATGGACGACGAGACCTATGTCAAAGAGGACTCAAAAAACCTTCCATGTCCGCAATATTACACTGCCGTCGAAGGGGAGGATGTAAGCGAAGCAGACAAGTCGATTCAAGTGGAGAAGTTTGGTCGAAAAGTGTTGGTATGGCAAGCACTAGCACTGAAAATAAATATTTTCCTTCGGGAAACAGGTATCCACTTGCTTTAATGAGCAGTCCTTAGGTTGTTTCAAATTTAAAAAGAAATCGTTTATCTGGTGATTGAACGAATTATTGGCAAAACATAAATAGCGCATCCACGACGAGATGTGCATCGTTTTTAATATTTCTGACATGTGGTTTGATTTTAATTGAAAAGAGCTGTTATTGAATCTGTGGCCATGATGACTCGTGAGAAGTAGCTTGATGAATGTGTTCGAAGTCTCAACTTTTGAATGTTTTCGAATATATCAGGATAAACTAATGATTCCCGCCTACCCCAGCAGTAACAATAACACGATCAAGTAAGATAGAAGAGGAGCATCGATTGGTTGGTCCAAACTAAATTCGTTTCGTTTATTGTGTATTGCAGAATGTGTAATGATAGCATTTTACGTTAAATGCTGTTTTATACGATTTACGAGACATTTATTCTTTGTACAAAATCCATTTTTACAAAACACGCGAAAGTGAATTCAAGAAAAAAATATGTTCAGTATAGGAATAGTTCGGCAACGACCCAGCACTTATCTGGAAAATTCCAATATGATTTTAAGCACATTTCGCCAATCGTTTAACTCTCCATAATAAAACAAGTTACTCCCAATTTACAGCAAACAGCTGCTGCCTTGCTCAACAGAAGTATCTGCCTCATTATCAACTCATAGCCACCACATTTACTACGTGTGATAATTTAGAACTGGCTACCCGCAATCACGAATATGCGATCCCGTGGCTCAGATTGCCGGTCCGGTTCTTGGAGGCACAGATCTGTGCTAGTGTGGCTATATTACTCTACACTATAGAATCCCTTGAAACAAATGTCGGGTCGTATGAAAGTCTCGTTCCGAATGTGCCGCCTCTGAATGCTGGAGCCAAATCCGTGAGCAAAAAAAAAATAAGCTTCCATGTCCCAGATCAGCCCGTCACGGGCGTTGTTTCTCGGTCGCAGGGGAAAAGTCTCAGCTGTTCACAATCCTATTTGCATTTTAAATGCGGTGAGGGCACTGGTTTTATGTGCTACAATTTCGCAATACGAATGTGGCCTTTATCGGCCGTTATTCTCTGTTGCTTGGCGCTTGTTCGTTCAATGCTCGAGCAAAGGGGAACTAAACTAACAGTTCTTGTTTTCATTTTTTTTTTCTGGATGTGGATAAGAAGCAGATGTTGTTGTTAAGTTATTTTTCGCTTATGATAAATTAATACACATCACAATGCTATGTTTAATGCTTCCTAACTGACCCAGATCAGGAGTTCTCTTTCACTTCTAAACACATTGCAAGGTGTCATTCCTAACGAGCGATAAACACATAGGAAAACACAACCGTGCAGCGTGAAACGAGCTAACCTAATAAGGAATGTCACACTCGGAACTCCCCATGGACGGCACAAGCTCCACAAGCGTGGACAATTGCTATACAGTTGAGCCCTTGTACCACTTTCAACTTGAGCCTGTCACCTGGTCCAGAGTGCAGTGCAGTTGTAAAGTCGAAGAATTATACATGCACAACAAAAACATTACGTAAGTTCAGAACCTGTGTCCAGTAAAGTGAGACCGCAATTCCGCAAACTGTGTCGTAAGATACCTCACTAGCCATAGTGGAGGTTCGTATGGCAAACCGGCGTGCTATCCAGAACGGGAATCCGGTTTTGGTTCGAGTTGCTGCTGCTGCCGACACCGTCGTCATCGACATGAGTTGACCTTAATGGACAACATCCTGGAATGAGGTGATTGTTCGTCTACCGCGTACGCATATGAAGCCATAATTTGGCATTAAATTAGTCAATGCGCAATGTCACATAAAAGCCGAGTTTCAGATTTAAGGGTTTTCTCTGCGATCGCGCGCGCTTCGTCGTCCACTGCCGCCGTTCGGCGGAATTTACATAAAACAACATTCGCGGTATCATTTGGCTTGCCGCGAGACTTTTACCGCCAAATAGTGGTACACATACACGGGAAAAGGGTTTTATTGCTAAATTTGCAACATTGATAAATAAAAAATAATGCCGAACCGGCTTGGTTCTACCTCCGGACCGGATCGCTGGCTATTGCATGGTGTTGTGAAATTCGATTGTAAAAAGGTTTTTATGCGTAGTGATACCTGTTTACAAACGATTGGATAGTGATTTTTTGCCCGGATGATAGATTGAGGTTTTGGGTTTATGTTGTTCGATTTATGCACCACTCGGCATGTTGTTGATTTGACATTTTTATTGCAAGCTACAGGGATATAAGTGTCGTAAATATTTTCATGGTCAGAAATTATGGATGAATGAGATCTTGATCGACGGATCATTACTAAACATATTATTTATTAGGGTTGTTTCCGGATTTGAATAATGCATTTAAAAGAGCATATCAAACGAAACTTGTACAAATGCTGCAAAATTATATAAGCATTTGCATTTACACATGCTGTTTAACCGATCTGGGATTAAAATCCCATCCCTGTTCTACTCTTAGGTAATTCAGTTTTGAAACTGTGTTATTGCAGGTTGCAATTTAAATATTTTAAAGAGGGTCTTATAATCAATTTTTTTTTCAAGCAAGAATGCATGTCAATTGATTTATGTTATAGACGAATTAAAAATAAAATTCACATCAAATCACCTGAAAGTTGTTGGCGGCACACCAACACAACATAGAACGATCGTGTTGATTCAGGAAAAGCAGCAGACATTTTCAAGACACTCCATTTTCTGGTTGATGGTCCTAGTTTTGATTTGATTTGATATGATTTTATTGCTCTGTCAACAGATTAAAATGTTCATCCCAATGACAATTAGATAAACTTGAATTACATGCAATAACTAACACATACATCTTCGGAAACAACGCTTATTAACATCACGGGATACATTAACATTAAACATGTTATAATAGCTATTGAAAATGCTTAGCACAGGTTCGTGTTTGCCGTAGTTGATCCTTGAGTGCCGGTTTATAAAGAAAGATTGTAAAGGTAGGTTTCGTCGTCGAGTGTTGATGTTTAAAAGACCAAGTAAAGTGGAACAGTCGATGTTTCACTGAAGGTCACCAACGAAACACGCTTTGGCCACCATACGCCTCCCTTCCAACAATTCCAGGTTGATGAGCTTGCACCGACTTCCTTAACTTGGCAATCTGCGAGGGTCTTGCCAACGAAGATGTCGCAGAGCAAAGCGTATAAACTTTCACTGAACGGTTTCGATCCTCTGGACTGCATTTTGGTAGAAAGGAAACCAAACGACAGCACAGTAGTTTTTTGCGAAGCGGAACATGAATCCTAACTGCGATGAGGCTTTAGAAACAATGTAGGCAACGTGATTCTCGAACGACAATTTGGAGTCGAGCATTACTTCCAGATCCTTGACTGTTGTTTCACGTTTCAAACGTGTTCCTCGAAGGATGTAGTCGTGGAGATACATCGCACGTTTTCGGCCAAAATTACATTTTCATTTTAAATTTCGTTTTTCAAGCCACTGGTACAGAAAGCCTCCAAAACAGCTATTTCTTAGCGAACTTCGACATTTTCATATGTCTGAAAAAGTCTGCCTATCCCGTTCTGCCTACACAGAAACAAAAGCGTTCACGAAAATGAAAACGGACCGTGAACTAGTTCACGTTTTCAGGATTTTTACCTAAAAACGTGATTTAGTTCATGATTACGTGATTCAGTTCACGGTGTATTTTTGCTTGTTCTCGAATCCATGACTGCAGTTCACGGATCCGGGCACGGTTTTTTTTTCCGTGTAGAAAGCTATTTGAAGTTCGCCTTGACGTAGCTTCCGGGATCGTGTTTTGGACGTTTTGTTTTGTTTATCGTCGCGATGAATAGTCACTACAGTGTGTGTCCTAGTTTAGATCGATGAACGATTAAACATAGACGATACTCTTAGCTTGGTGACGACTTTACAAATATAGAGATCTAAGCTCTGTTTCGCTGGTCACTCTTTTCGTCGTCACTGCCGCTTTTAGCTTTTGATTTCCCCCGGCTTCCTGGCTGTTCACAAACGTTCCCTTAACACTTTTATGACATTGGAGTATATACCAGCGAAATTTCAGTGGCTTCAATTTAAATGAAACTTCTTACAAGAATTTGGCTGCGTGTAGAAGCGCAAATTAATGAAATAGAAAATAAAATGGCTGATCACCAAGATTTTCATAAGGAAAATTATATCCACAAGCGTTGTCTCCAATGTGAATATGACTGTCCAGGACTTGAAATGAACTTCAGGTCGTGAGCTTGTAACTATACTGCCGTAAAACGCATATCAGTCCCATGTGAATAGGAAATCAAACATAGATGGGACTGATATGCGTTTCATGGCAGTATACTTGATGTACACCGTGTCCAATATATTCTCATACACTTTTTCCTTGCATTGGTGTCGTGCAACTACTCAACATGCTTCACGTATGTATTGGTGTAGTTTAACACTATGTTTATACAAACGCTTTTAGGTTATGTCCGATTGTTTTCATTCGGTGCTTATCTTTTACCAGCGATGAAGGAGTTTCGTGCTGTGGTGATAAAAAAGTTTTTGAAAGGTGAGCGCCTATGTCTAGATATTTGAAAAACCTCGGAGTACAGCGGGATTTTGTGTACCGAACCATCCCAAGGTACCGTGACACCTGCTCGTTGGATGACCGGAAGAGATTCGGTCGTACTCGTACGGTGCGGACTGCACGAGTTGTTAAAGTGGACAGGGAACGGAATAGACGAAAATCTCAGCACTCTGTACGTAAAATGGCCGCAGATCTGAATCATCAATGCACAATATACTGCAAAATGACCTCGGATTCCAAGATATCAAGAAACGTAAGGTTCACGGAGTTTCGGAACCTTCCAAGCAGAAACGACTCGAAAGAGCAAGTCTGCTTTTGTCGCGGCACGGCGGGGGTCTTTTCCGACGAAAAGTTATTCGTCTTGCAAGAATCCCACAATGTCCAGAACGACAGATTGTGGGCTCTCTCTTCGAGAGCTGTTCCAGAGAGTGATAGGAATATTCCACGGTTACAAAGTGCTGCGTCAGTGATGGTTTGGGGAGAAATTTGCAAGCAAGGCAAATTACCACTGGTTTTTCTTCGAAAAAGGCGTTAAAGTGAATTCCGTATATAATGAAACGAAAGTTTTGGAGAAAGTTGTCAATCCATATGTACAAGAGGTGTTTGGAGATGATCACTATGTGTTTCAGCAAGACGGAGCGCCATCGCATGCTGCAAATCTCGTTCAGGGCTGGTGCCTAGACAATTTGACCGACTTTTTGGACAAGAATGAATAGGCTCCCAGTTCACCAGATCTGAATCCCTTGGATTATTTCGTATAGTCATACATGCTGGCAAAAGTAAATAACCACAGGGCGTTTAATATGAACCAATTCAAAACCGTAATCAAGCAAACTTGAGACGAAATGCCGATGGAAGTCAAGCGTGCCGCCTGTGACGGTTTCGAAAAGCTGGTCTGGAGCTGGTCAAGAAGGTTTAAGACGGTGTTATTCCAAAACATATGCTGTAGTTGATCAGTATTATATTGCAATATAATGGGTAAAGTTATCAATAAAAACTGGATTATTGATTTGAAATAAATAGAGTTTTATTTTGTATGAGAATATATTGGACACGGTGTAAGTTCTCCCAAACTTTAACTCATCACTTTATCGATTCAGATAATAGAGCGGCTATCTTAAACGATTTATGTGACGATTTCAATTTTTTAATTCTGAACACTAGTGAAGCGACATGTATACCTAAATTCCTGCTAAAAAAAGATGACTTGACCTAACTTTCTGTTCAAGGTCACTTCCGTTGGACTGGCAATAGAAAGTCATCAATGATCCCTACGATAGCGATCACTTTCCCATAATCATTTCCATAAAAAGTGTTCCCCAATCTTCAGAACCATCTCGACTTTCATTCAAATTCATAAAGAATTTCGATTGGCAAAAATATGCAACGGCGGTGACAATTGCCAATGAATCCGTCAGTTCACTACCACCGCAAGAAAATGAGCGATTATATGCCAATTTGATCTAAAAAAGCTCATATAATGCACAGAAAATAAAAGTTCTAAGTGTAGTCTTCAAAAAAAGACCAGCTTCATCTGGTGGAACAAAAGGGTATTCACAAAAATCTGACGATTTCAGCGCTTTTGCTTCTCTTTGATCACGTGACTTCTACATACTTCGAGTAATATTCAAAGCTTGAGACAAAGCTAGGACAACAAGTCAAAGCAAAAAAAAACATGGTTATGGCCCAAATTGCTAATTGCGGCTCTCTGGACAGACCATTCATGATGCTAGAATTTTTTATTACTCATCTTTCATAAAAAAATACTTCTTACCCGGATGTGGTAAGATAAAATTCACTCCTCTGAAAAATCTTCCAGATATCGCAAAAAGACGCTTACTGGACTTATTTAATTTCTTACTTCAAAGCAACATTGTGCCGCCTGCGTGGAGACAGATCAAAGTAATACCTATTGGAAAGCCTGTCAAGCCAGCGTCTAATCATAATTCATACCGTCCGATTGCTATACTTTTGTGGATTAGGAAATTTTGGAGAAAATTATCCTTCGAAGGCTCGATCACTGGGTCGAATCGAATAACTTGCTATCAAATACACAGTTTGGGTAAGAGAAAACGAACAAACGATTGTCTAGCGCTGCTTTTCACAGATATTCATCTGGCCTTTTGGTACTAGGAGCAACTGGCTTCAGTATTCCTGAACATTAGGGGGGCTTTTGATTCAGTTTCCATTGAAATCCTGACAGAAAATTTGCAGAGATGATGACTTCCCGAAATTTCAAATATTTTATACAATTTGTTGTCAGAATAGCAAATGAACTTTTCACTTGGACCAATGACAACTTCCAGAATTAGTTACATGGGCCTGCCCCATGTCTCCTTCTTTATAACTTTTACGTCAAAACTATTGACAATTGTTTGGTAGAACAATGCACGCTAAGACAACTTTCTGACGACAGTATGATTTCCTTAAGAGACTCACTTGCCTTCAAGTTGCAAGAACCACTGCAAAATTCCCTAGATAACCTATCTTCTTGGGCTAGGAGTCTAGGGATCGAATTTTCACAGCAGAAAACTGAACTGGTAGTGTTTCTCGAAAGCGGTACCCATTCAATTGCAGCTGAATCTTTTGGGCAGAAACATTACCCAATCGCTATCTTTCAAGTATTTTGGGGTCTGGTTTGATTCAAATTGCACTTGTAATCCTCAAATTACGCATTTGAAGCAAAAATATCAAAAAAGGATCAACTTTCTTCGTTCAGTTCAGAGGTAAATGGTGGGGTGCCCACCATGATTAAGGTCTTCCGAAGAACTTTTGATAAAACAACTGCTCTCTCTGTTCTAGAATATGGCTATTTTTGCTTTCTCTCGGCAAGAAAAAGTTACCTCCTAAAATTGGAACGGATTCGATATCGTTGTCTGCATAAGGATTGTTTCGAAGATAAACTTGCAACGCTCATGATGCGCTCATACATACACGCGTAAGGCTATAGTTTTGAGCTTACCTACATTCGTTGCGTTCATCTGTCAGCAACTTGATCAGCTCCTGAGCTTTCGGTAAACAGTGATCGTCCTCGAGATGCCGCGAATCGTGGATGTTGTAAAAATTCAAGTGGTGGAAACGTGGATTAATGACAAGGATGTCTCAATGAACAAAAAAGCGAAATTTTTGGAATTCATCACGATGAGCTGCTAAGAACAGGACCAGGTCCAGCTGACCTTAAATTGGATCAGAAGGTAGTCAACTTCATTCTTTGGAACAGATCGATGTCGATTCATGATGCGGCCACAAATGCTGGTACTTCTGTCGAAACGGTGCAAAGAATCAAGAAGCGCAATAACCTGAACACTTATAAGAAGCAGAAAATAGCAAGGTGGTAAAATTTGGCCAAATGGTTCTCAAATGGCAAGTCATTTGTTCCTGTGGCTCCAAGCCATCGATTTTCTACACTGAAGGTACAATCAATGCCGAAGTTTTCAGGAAAAGATGTTTTTGTTATAACAAGAGCACAAGGTCCCTCCATCGTTTTAGGCTGATTTGGCGTCAGCACATTACGCCAAAACCACAGTACAATGGAATGCAAGGAATGCAGTAGATTTTGTTGAGAAAAACATCAATCCTCTCAATTGTCCACATCTTTGTTTAATTGAACACTACTAGCCTATCGTAAAGCGCATCTTCAAAAAGAGTGGTAAGGAGTCTGCGGGTTCCAGAAAATGCGACAAAACTACTGTCCAAAACCTCATGAGGGAAGTCAAATCCGAAATCAGAAAATTCTGGAAATAAAGTGGCTTTCATTCATTTTTTTTTCCAAAGAGAGCAAGACTCGAATGAATGGATACAGTTGTTTTTAATTCTTTGTTGTTTTTTTATGAGGAAATCTGTGTTGCCAGTTTGTCTTCGATACAGTACTTATTGCTCTTGGCTATATACACTCAACGCATAACATGCGTCTCGAAATAACGGCGGAGTAAAATCTCTCCAGAATTGGTTCTGGGAGCTCTCGCTTAGAGTATTGATCATATGTGGATTGAAGATCGCATTTGTACAGTTAGTCCCATAAAAAAATGCGAAAGTTTTCAATACTTATTTTTGGGTAGCTTTAAACATTATTTTTACTGTTTTAATGCGTGTGTATAGTCATCTGACTGTTTACTCTGAGACGATGTAAACAAAGCAGTGGTTCGCGAGTAACAAAGTTGAGAAAAATGTACGCAAAGAAAGTTGTGACTTGTTTGCTGCTCGCCCAAAAGCTCGTAAAACAAATTGCAACGATTGTGGGATGCCACCTGACTACCGTTGGGTCTGGGTTCAATCCTTGTCGACGTCGGTGATTTTTGTGAGGCGAAAAAATCTAGTCACGTCTTTCTTCGAAAGCGAAGTAAAGCCGTTGGTCTCGGCTCATATTCATGAGTTGATAGATAAGGTCCAGGTGGTGGAGTCGTCTTTCTGACGTCGTAGATTGTCACCATGTGAGGAAATAGGCGGACGGAAAATAAATAATAAAAAAAAAAGTAGGGAGCAATTGATGCAGTCGTCGTTTTTTTTTTTCTAAATAGAGAGCTGTTATAGTGCGTCTGGAATAGTAAGTCATTTAGTAAATTAACGAATCATGCTCACAATCCTTGTATTCATTCGTTGCATGTTAGATACATCATCTTTCAAAGTCTGAGATTACCACAAACAACTATCATACAAATTTATTTAGGCATCTGAAGCAGCTGAACTAAATCAAGCAAAAATCCAAATAATTGAAACCGCGCCATATGACATCATACAATCACAGTTTTATTGTCCATTTATATCCATCAGCCATTACTTCCGGTTGCCGTTCAGCACAATTGCGTGTCGCAGCAAAGCTCACGACGAAACAATGGCCCACTACTAAGTGTGACCCCTTTGGCTTTTCAGTTCCCTCCGGCCAATGAGGCGCAAGTTGTATAACAGCTTCTCCAAGAATTCACATGAACTTTTGCCGTTTTCCCACTTCGGGAAACAGAGACAGCGACCGCCATCACTTTGCAAATATTTGCTCACATGAAAGACACATCCAAATTGCTGCTAATTATGTCAAAATCGCACCGCACTCTTCGCAGCAGCAACAGAAACCAGCGAGACAAACCTGTCATATAAGCATAAACAAAATGCAAAGCAATTCACCGCCGCCAGTCTTCGTTTGTCGAGGGAATGAGACCGAATGCCGTGAATGGGAATGCGATGTACGACTAGGGGGAGGACATTTTCTCAAATGCCTTGGAGTGAGATTTTCACTTCCCAGTTCGTGGTGGAGTGAGGTATCTGGTTCGTTTGCATGGTACCATTAAACCGTCACATTGTTCAGATTGTCGTAAAACATCATTTTATGGCTCAGATCTAACTGGTTACATGCGTTGGTATGTCATTTGATGAATACGATTGCTCCACGAACAACATTGAGCATCATGATTTTTGAAGCGGAATTGAAAGACCAAACATTCATACACGGGTTTCCATCATTCGTAGGGGGATTAAGTGGAACAAACATCCGAACTCTACATGATCAATAAATGAATGGTTCGATAGAGCCTAACAAGATCATTTTTCAGACCTAAATGTCTAAGCCACGTTGCTGAGTTGTATTTACCTGACTCCGAAAATGACTACCAGCACCGAAAATAAAGACAACAAGGCTTCCGGCCATGTTAATATGCGAAACGAACTCAATTTTCTATGTCAGATTACGACTTCGCTGTCGCAGACTTTGTCATCCATTCAGGTGCTCGACTATTCGGTAAGATTTATGCAAATATCGTGAAAGTGTCAGGCGGATCTCGTAGCCTACGAATGGCAAGTGCTCTGGTTTAGACCTCCTCGGTAATCAGAAGCTCGCCCCTGCATATTAATGCCAAGGTGTTTAGCCGTAGATTATGCCCTAATGGCTGATCTCCGGTTCGGATCATGATTTTCAAACCATGCTACTGGTTCTAAACGATCGATCGGTCCAATTGCCCATTGGAGTCATGATTTCAATCGATGGCCACGTGCAATCAAGCTGATTTGTGTGTGGTAGAAGGATGCAACGATAGGAGGTACCGTAGATACAAAAAAAGGAGAAAAATGATGCATAATAGTGTCACCGTGAGTGGATAAATGAGCACCTTGGCTCACATTCGTACCTACTCATTCACGATTACGTTGGCTCATGTCAGAGGTGGTTCCTAACTGAGCAAGCGGGTGGATTCAAATTGATCGGTAATCTACATAATCAATTTTTCACGCGTTCAAATTAATCTCGAGTTAATTAAATTAAATGGTATCAGGTCGATGTGAAAGAAAACCGAAACGGAGTTGGGAAAAAATATGTAAATCAGCATATATGATGATACGTGTGTGAACGAAACATACAAAGCAATTCTCTATTTTGTGTGGATGGACGCATATTAACCTTCTTCATTGATTAGGAATGTGTTTATTAGTCCTAATCTATCACACAATAAGGATCTGAAAATGTTTGGCATGTTTATAGTAAGCTGTGACCAAATTACAGAAGTCATTTACGGATATCACTAAGAAACGAAACATTAAGGTGGCCTAAACTTGGTATTTGTAAGGAAGCCCGGGGGTTCGTCCTCCAAATGATAGTTCAGATTGTTATAACGACATTTTTCTAAGAGAACACTTTTAATTAACAAGCATGGACCATTACGTCCTTAGTTTACAGAAGTTTAAAAAATGGACTGCCTAGTGGCTGAATACCGCATTTAAACTGGCCATCTTATGATAACCTTTGATTTCCAAAAGAACTAGTATCACAATCTCAAGATACAGTTGTCGAAAAAAATTTGTTCGCTTGCTTTAACTAGTGAATACATTCCATGTCAATCTGTTTACTATCAGATAAATTTCACTCCAGAATCCACAGTCTGGACACTCTATTCGTTCTTATCGGCAACGTATCTAATTGTTGGATTTGGATTGATTTGACTGCGATTCGTTTCGAAAATACCGCCATGTGGGGTAATTTTGGGCCTGGGGGATGACATAGGGATAAAAATGAAACATGTTTACTGTCGCAAATATCTAGAAATTACAGTAAATGATGACTAGAACTCAACTTGGTGTGAAAGATGATACGTTTCTTTACCTTCTGGAGCTAAGCACAAATAATATGAGTGACTTGATTCATTTCATTAATGTTATAAATTAAAGAATCATAACTAGGGTATGTGTCCCTTGACTCAGCCTAATATGCAACGATCGATTACATTTTTTATTATAACTCTTAAAGTTTTTGAGCAGTAAGCGATATTCAACTAATTATACACTTGCCAAGATAAGTTTGATAAGGCGTTTGATAGTATGTATCAGGAAAAACTCATTTCATAATGTCAGAAACTTTCTAGGGATATGGATTTAATGTCGGTCTAAAATCACCAAATTGGGTCAATTCATGGATGTCACTTCGTCTCATTCGATGGATTAAATAATTACTTAATGCATGTAGAAAGAAATGTTCGCTCGTCACTAAGAGGCCCCAAGAGAGGACAATAATGTTTGCTAGAACTGAAAAATATGAAGAGAAAGTGTTGGGATGTGAGGCAAAGAATGCGTCCTTGGTTCGATTTCTACTATATCCAAGCCTTTCGCTCAATTTTCAATACTTCTATTCAATTTTCACTACCTGCCGTACACTGACGGAACTATCAACACTTTCTCTTCATGTCTTTCAGTTCTAGCAAACATTACTGTCCACTCATGGGGTCTCACGGTGATGAGCGAACATCTCCTCCTATATCATAATCGTTACTCCTCGCACGGAGAATACAAAACATAACATTTATAGTATACTAGATGCAGTTTTCGTAAGGTTTTTTCTTCTTATTTTATGATTTGAAGAGTTACCAGCTGTATTTGCTTTTCCTAACAAAAAACTACGCAAAACAAACTGAAATAAAACTGCTTCGAAACACTTAAGTGATGTTTATACATGATTTATCAGCCATTCGATAATGAAAACATTATAATTCACTCTACAATGATTTTGTTCCTTGGGTTTGTATTTAGATGAGCCGTTTAAACATAAACAACCACAAACTTATGCATTTCCACTTTAATTTTACCAATAACCACATTTTAACAAAGTAATATATACAACAGGCCATAATTGGGAACATACAAAAAATATGTCCTCAACATTAGGTCTTCGATTTTCTTGTAAAAGCATTGTTATTTTATCTATGTGAACAGTTAATTTGTAACGTGTAACTATTCTCTGTACATCTAGACTGCATTACTTGGTTTATCGATTCATTCAGGCAAAATTAAGATCACTCGAAGATCGTGGAGATCATCTGTTCAGCTTAGCCAGTGAAATCATGATGCCCCAAAAGTTCAGGAAATCGAAAATTATGCGGAAGTGAACAACTATAACTTGATTAATATTGTCTTAGTTGATTCTGATTACATCGGACATACTAATGGCAACATGATTTTGTTGAATATCATTATGATGTCATTAAATTAATGACATATTTGGTACATAGGCCGAATGAAGGTGATAGGCAAACATTATATCCCATTACCCTACTATTTACCAAAAAAACGTTGCCAAAAAATGTCCTCAAAAAACCTACCCAAACCTGGAATTGGATGACCTTGCTACTTGTTAGGTGTATCTAGGTGTATTTGTGTTCATAGACTTTTCTTAAAGAAAAAAATATTGTGATTCCAGGTAGTGTAGATGCGTTCCTGCTGTGTAACATAAGGTCTTTTTCTATTAACCACCCACTCTTGTGAGTGGCCCCAACAGCATCCTTATTGTTGGTTTAAGTTGGTTCTCAAACTCGATGTTTTAACCTATTTTTGTATTCTGGTGAAATAAACCATCCACACTTGTGAGTGGCCCAAATAGCATCCCTACTGTTGGTTTAAATCAGTCCTCAATAAGTATAAGTATGGGCCACCCATACTTATGAGTGGCCTCAACAGTATCCTTATTGTTGGTTCAAATCAGTCCTCAAACTCGATGTTTTTAACGTATTCTTGTATTCCATTTGAAAAAAAAAACACCCACACTTGTGAGTGGCCCTAACAACATCCGTACTGTTGGTTTAAATCGGTCCTTAAACTCGATGATTTAACTTTTTTTTTGTATTCTGGTGAAATCAACCACCCACACTCGTGAGTGGTCCCAACAGCATCCTGACAGTTGGTTTAAATCGGTCCTCAAACTCGATGTTTTAACATATTTTTATATTCTGGTGTAATAAACCACCCGCACTGGTAAGTGGCCCCAACAGCATCCTTACTGTTGATTTAAATCGGTCCTCAAACTCGATGTTTTTAATGTATTCTTGTATTTCATTCAAATAAACCACCCCAATTATTGACCCCAACAGCATCCTTGCAGTTGAATTGGTCGTCAAACTCGATTTAAATCGGTTCGGTCAAACTCGATGTTTAAAAATATTTTTGTATTCTGGGCAAATAAACCATCTAGATTTGTGAGTGGCCGCAACCGCATCCTTGCTGTTGGTTTGAATCGGTCCTCAAACTCAATGTCTTAACATATTTTAATATTCTGGTGTAAAAAACCACTCACCTAACAGCATCTCTACTGTTGGTTTAAATCGGTCCGATCGGTCGATGTTTTTAATGTATTCTTGTATTCGGTCGATGTTTTTAATGTATTCTTGTATTCCATTGAAATAAACCACACATATTTGTGAGTGGCCCAAAAGCATCCTTACTGTTGGTTTAAATTGGTGCCAAAATTTGAATAAGTTTAAATTGCATCTCTGTACAAAGAATAAATCGGGAATAAAGTTAAACATCTAATTCGTGGCCGACGTCAGTTGAATTCAGCACACCGTTTACCAAAACCAAGTGATTTCTCGTGGGAGTGCGGAGGTGTTCTCGACTTCCAATAAAGCGAGTATCACGTCAACATATTTCTACCCGTTCCCTACTTGACCTGCATTTGGGCGAGGCCAGCGCCTGGTATTGCCTTGGTTTGGGATCACCAGTTTTTACACATTGAGGATGTATGCTGGTCCCAAGCATCATCTTTTGGTTACTCTGTATAATTACAGCTGATCTGGCAATAACGGAGTAGCAACCTCGGGCAGTCAATCATGTTCGTGCTCATGGTCATGTTCTTCTTAAAGAAAAAAATATTATTCTAAACTTTGAACCCTTTAAGCTTGATGGGGGTTACTTTGGGTCAAACCAAAATCATCAAGCTCAATGTGCAAATTTTCACAAATACGAAAATAAACTACCCCGCGCACTATTTAATTCGCTTTAGTCAACAACCAATTCCGCATTTTACATATTAAATTTGTGCAGTATTATAGGAGTAAATAGCATCGTAAAACAGCATTCCGTTGGAATTAAACCTAATTTGATTAAAAGCAAATTAATTGTTTACCGAAAATAGAACGTTAGCATAACACCATTCCTGGATTGCGGCCGTATCAATATTACACCGAGGAGAGTTCGACTGCATGTCTCAAAGCGATCAAAAATGATTTGAATCATCGGGACGCAGCTAAACAGATTGATATTCCAAGCAGCACCATCTGCAATAATATTTCCGGAAAATGCAACAAATGCATTGAAGGTTAGTCAAAATTTTCACCATTGAAAGAGGCAATCTTTTTGAAATGTACGGTAGATATCCCAAGTAACATTGCCAAAACCATCCACCTTTATTATGTTTTATTAAAGTTTTATGAAAGCCACTAGAAATCAATTTGGTTTTTTTATGGCACCTAGAAGTGCCAATAGGTTTTTATATTTTGTAAGGTTTATGAGAACCTACACAGTTTGTTTACAACGATCTTATAAAGCTTGTTTTCTCAAATTCCTTTTAATCCAATCAAAGGTTTTATTTCAACTTTATGAACTCGTAAAATACTATTTAGAAATTCCGTTTAAGGACTCATCTATATTGTCTTCTTTTACTATTAAAAAGTATATATTATCTTCTTATGATCAGTTGAAACAGCATTTCAAAACAATTTTGGCTCCAGTAAATGCATAAAACAGCAAATTGGCATTGAGGGTTTTAAAATAGCAAAAAACATGACCAAATAATTTTAAAGTAGCCATTGCTAAGATAAATGTAGAAAATTAAATGCACCAAAATGGATGAAATGTAGAAAACTAAATCCACCAAATTTTAAATTAAAGCAAATGAACTGTAGATGGGAGATAAATTTCAACATTATTTTGGATAACTTTATTGAATTTCGTCAATTTTTTGGTAAATGGATTTCGATAAATTATCAAATATATTTGTTTAAATTTTGTTTTTGTTGTCGGAAACTGGCATAATCTTCGAGACGCACTAATTTTCAGCTATTACCGTGCCAATATTCACCATAAAAATCAAATGCGCATATGATCTGGAGCATGATACGCTGCAAAAAAACCTGTTTTGGATATTTTGCTATTAAACAGAACTCCCCGCAGCACTAGAACTTTTCTTTAAGATATTATTTACTGCTAAATGAATAAGAAAAGCAGAGAATCGAACAAAGCAGAACAACAAAAAACAACCACATTATCGCAGTGAAATTTGACAGCTGTGGCCATTTGGCCGTATGCTGGTTTTCATGGCAGCCAATAGGTTTTATGAGGGTTCTCAAGTGGTCATAACATCTTTCACTAGAACATTTTCAAAATTTTTCTGGTCTTTCAAAGGGTTTATCAACTTGTTTTCACAACCTGTTTATAGAGTCAGCCACTATGTACAAATTTTGGCATTAAAGAAGCATAGAGGAGGTAACAGAATAGATTTGAATGTAATTCTATCAACAAAGCCAGGAAGAGTGATGTACGGCTGGAACAAAACTAAAATTGTTACTTGGGATGAGTGACTATGGTTTTCCGGTCAATGATGTAGATTTGCGGCAAACTGTCGAGAACTACCTCTCAAAAATTGACAGAACGGTTGAATGTTTCATGGGCAACTAATCCTGGTCGAGATTGGATTGAATTGTTTCTTCATCGGCACCCGACCTCTCCGTACGCTTTGTTCCAAAGATCAAGAAAAGTCGAGCAACCATCACACCCGAAGTTCTGATGGATGTCAGTTCCCATTTCTTGCCACATGTGCTACAGTTGTGTCACACGCAAGACATTATTTTTGTATCCATTCCATCGAAATCAACTCATCGCCCTCAGCCATTAGATGCGACTTTTTTTGGTCCGATGAAACGAAATTGAAGGAACGTTTTACATGCATACAAAGAAAACAGTCTACCGTCAGCTACGACCCTCTAAAAAGCACATTTTCCAATTTTGCTCAATGAACTTGTGAACAGTCTTGAAGATAATCTGTAAAAAAATTCTCAAGGCTGCATTTATCGAAGCAGCGTTCATGCTCTCCGAAAAGCAATGATTCTGTTCCAAGTTTTCCTGGGGCCATTGAAGACAGTTTCAAAGTTTCCTTGAATTCGAAGCGAGCAGTTATGGTAGAGAGAGGGCAGGACACATAAGAGGTGGATGAAAATTTAATATCCCTGCTGGTTCCAGCATTACGGTGGAAGATGATAATGTTACTATTCAGAAAAAAAGATGGAAAACGAGACCCAGAAAGATGTCAGGAAAGTGGTCAACAAGCGGGAAAAGTGAATGGACAATGATGAAAGCAGCACACCAAAACGTCGGAAGAAGTTGAACAACAAGGTTGGTGATGGTCATAGTAAGGAAAATGAACATCCAAAGCTATTATTAAGGATATTGTCAACAAACGTAAGAAGCAAATTCAGAAGTAAATTTGTTTATTTTGAATGATGAAAATGTTCCCTATGTTGATATGAATTGATTTTTTTTTTCAATTTTATTTATTGATAACCAATGCAAGTTGATTGAAATTGCGATGTATTTTTTTATCTACATATATTAACGAATATCGTTGGTCATGGAAGAGGAGGCTGTGCCTGTGAGCCCACATGACGTTTGATTTTTCGCTGCAATTGAAAATTATTACTAATAATGATGTATTATCAAATCGAATTATGGTTTAACTGTGATGAAGTAGGGTTTTGGAAGTCAACCAAGCCCGTCGCGTTTTTTAGATCGATGAAAAAATAGTCGTGATCGGTGAATTTTGTGAGAAGAACAAAAAACTGTTGCAACTGTCGGGCGATATGGGGGGTGTCTTCGATCAAGGAAAGCTTACCAATCGGTTCCGGGGGGGCTTGGTGGGGGGTCGGGGTCAGCACCTGGGCTCCCGGCGTGAGTGATGCGCACCAGCGCCGGATTCTGGACACCGTAAAGAGTATTGCTGAGGTTCAACAGCTGGAGGAGAGCTACCGATCGTTGATCTGGCTGGTGGATGCCGGGCAAGGATCGAGCTACTATATGGTCAACTTCGCTCGCTTTATGTATGTATGTATGAATGCATGCGTGTATATATGTAAGTATTTATGAATGAATGAGAGGATCAACGTGATTTTCCAACTGCGGTTCGATATTGGTAAGTAATACATCCTGTAATTCAATTTTAATCAATTTCAATTTATATTGAACAAAAATAACCATTCAACAAATATTGAAACTTTATCTCTTGAACGTTAATGAAGGTGGTTTGGGTTACCAGCACTTTCGTAAATAGATGATAAGACAATTATCAATTTTTCAAACAATTGTAAAGACGTGGTGTTACGACACTCAACATTTTTGGCGGAAATAATGAGTGGAAGTGGATAGGCTTATCTAGGTGCTTCCCCCGTGTTATGTGCAAATGTTCTATGGAATGCTATCAGGTATAAAGTCAAAATTTGCACAGCATGTGGGTGTGAGCATATGACTTTGTGTCGGTGCGTCCTTCTTTTCATTTCAGAGAGTTAGTTATGGCGCTAGAACCATAAGCCATATAAGGCTACAGCAAGAGTTAGTGCTCATGTCCCAACCAAAAGACGAGCCTGGATACAAGTAGGAAGCGCCTGTGTTCTAGCCCCAAAAAGCGAACAACAAATGAGTGCATTAACTTTGTAAGCTTCGTCACTCCCAACGACCTATATAAATATAAATATACATATGCTTTCTCGCCAAGGAAAGCTTCCCACACAATCCTATCTAACTTCCAAATCCAGATGTCTATGAAGGTAGCATAAGTTCTCTGCAGCTTCTTAAGTAGGCATCTAATAAACACTTCCCTCCCATCCCTTGCTGATCATAAGGACCTGGCCAGATGTTGTGCCAGGAGATTGATGGATGAAGAGCCTGTCACACCCAAGGCAGCTATTCTCGCGCTTCTATCGTCTCTACAACAGCCAACCCAAGATTATGTATGGTCGGAACTTGCTATGCTATGCCAAGCTATATATTAACGAATACCGTTGGACATATTTCAACATAGTTTTCATAGAGATTTCATTCACTTTAGGTTGAATTATTCATTTCCACATTATAGGTGGCGGTCTCGATCCTCATCCGTTAGAGGGTTTCCTTTCGGGGATGATCCACAAATGACGTAGCATTTGATGGGGCGGGGGGTGGACTTTAAGCCAAACAAAAGGTAAAAGAAAATATAGTATGAGAAAGGAAGGGGGGAATTCTGAAATTGGACAAACATGTCAATTGAGTATAGTCCTTGATGATATTTGTATTCCTAGTTATTGCAACTACGGTAATTCGTTTCTCGCGACAGACCATAAAAGTACAACAAACATATCCCTAAGAAACAAATACCACCCATGAACGATAACCTGTATGGTAGAACCATCCCACAAATAGATTGTACGGTACCCTTCCCTTACTAGGGATCCCTTTTCCTTCCTTTGGGCTTGTCATTTGACTCATATGTTCGTGGATTGCCATGGTTGAACCCCGGATTACATTTAAGATTTTTAAGTTTTAAGAATATTGGCTTAGGCACCTAAGGTATCCAAGGCTTGACGTGCCGCAAGAGCTCAGTAGGGATTCTTGGTCAAGCCCCGAAGCTAAAAGGCAGTGTGGAAGTATCACATCAAGTAGTTTTTCCACCTGCTACAGAGGATCGTGTGCCTGGAGGTCACATGGAGAATTTTACTATTCACATTAAGTTCGTAGTTGTAGCGCGCTTTGGGATCATCCTTGCCTAAGAGCCACCCTAATAACATGGAAGGACATTACAGGAAAAAGAGGAAAAATACATTTTTTATCTCTTTTTGTTGTTATGATATGATAGCATATGATTGCATCTAAATTGGTTTCAAGTTATCGAAATTTGGGATGTACTGTCTTTTGCATGATGAATTTCAGGTCTTCCAGGTTTTTTCAATATTTTGAAATTTGAAAGGCTTTTTTTTCACATGTGTGGCACGTGTCCAAATTTTCTGGTTTATAATGGATGGCAAGTTTGTCTACAATTGCAACAAAACAGCAGTCGGCACACACGTAAGTTTCAGTTCGTATTATAATATCCCCTCACTGTATATATTATCCTATATGACATTTTTTTTTTCAACTCTTTATTTATTCCAAATTTTACATTATTTTACATTCATATATTAATCTAGGTGCTCCTGCTAAGTAATTAACATTTCAACCTTATATGCTATCATTTATATCTAATTGTGTTAATATTATTTTTACCTTGTCTATTCAGTATTTTTAACAGGTTTTTTTTTGCCTGTTTGTAAGAATAATTATTGATTTCTTAAAACTAGTTCTTTTTTATAGAGAGAATTGATCATTGTAATTGAAGATTGCAATGATTTTTGTCTAAAATTATGAATTATTTTGTTGGACATTTCTTCTAGAGTCTCAACGTTTGAAATTCTATGTAATTCAATAGTACTGAACCAGGGTGGCAGCTTCAAAATCATTTTCAGAACTTTGTTCTGAATCCTTTGAAGGGCTTTTTTCCTAGTAGCACAACAACTAGACCATATTGGCACAGCATAAAGCATGGCCGATCTAAAAATTTGTTTGAATATTAGAAGTTTGTTCTTCAAACAAAGTTTGGATTTTCTGTTTATAAGAGGATATAAACATTTTATATATTTATTACATTTGGCTTGAATGCCCTCAATGTGATCTTTAAAAGTTAATTTTTGATCAAGTATCAGTCCAAGATATTTTACTTGATTATCCTATATGACATTGTTTATTCATTACCATTACCATTCATTATTATCATCATCATTACAATTTTTATCATTGCTTGTGTTTTCGTGACTTATATATTAACATAAAAATAATTTTATAATTTCTACCTACTAGGTCATACCTATATACATTTCATTATTATGTCTTCAAACGTTCAAACTGACAGGATACAGCGCAGTTTCAAAATATATGTTTTGTCTATGAAATGCTTCTACACAGAAAGAAAAACCATGGTAGAAACTAAGCATCCGAGGGTTAAATTAAAAACACACACACACCTATTTTTTTTTTTTGCAGAAATTACACACATTAGCAAACGAAAATATTTTAACAAAATTGATTCCAGAAAAAATAATAAAAACGCACCAGTTCTATTAGATTTTCATTCATTTAGTTCAGAGCTTCCCAACCAGAGGTCCGCGACCCCCAGGGCGGTCGCAAGGGCCTTCTAGGGAGGTCGCGGGCGTCTGACCAGCGTGACAATTTTTATGCATACAGAATAAAAAAAAACTGATCCATAAAATAAAATTCAACCTACTTATAAAGTGCATGAATTTAAAGAATAAAACGAGTATATTTTGGTCTTCGTGCGTCTTATTATTCGTTCGAGTAGAGCTGAATAGCGGTGAACGGAAGGCAACGAAGGATAGCTCTAGGGTTTTTTTTTTCATTAGGGCAAATCTAAAATTGAGAGATTCTCTCGGGGCTCGCTCGCTTTCATTAATTACAGCGCCATTATAAAACTTTCGAGGGATTCTTTAGTACAGATCGAAACACAACAGTGCTGGCTAGCATACTCTACAATCAGTAGAATGAAAAACGTAAAGGTCATTGGAATATGAATGAAAGAGAGCGAGCCCGGAGAGAATCTCTCAATTGTAGATTCGCCCTAATGAAAAAAAAAACCCTAGAGTTGCTTCTTCCATTGTCTTTTTCTTGCTAGCACACGCGATTGAATGGATTCATTTTTTACTTGCTCTTCCCTTCTTACTGAGATGTGAGTTGATGTATTAGTGTGCGTCCTGGTGCGTCGTTAAACGTGAAGAAAAACCCAATGAATGCGCAGTAGTAGTTGGCGCATTTGTTTTTTCTTCTTTTACAACTGAACTGGTCACGAGTCGAGTCCCGAATCAATCAACCGACCAATTTGTTGCTTCCACATTAAAAATTTTGCTGAGATTTTGGTTTACCGCTGCAAACTAAATATTGTCAACTTGAATAGGTAAAGTATTCAATAAATTTAAAATAGTTACAGAAAAGAACAAGATTATGTTGTACTTTATAGACGGCCTCACCATGGAAAAAAAACGCAAGTATTCCGAGGAATATATGAAATTCGGTTTCAAAACTATAATCGTTAATGGCGTCGATAAGCCACAGTGCGTGCTTTGTGGCGTTGTGTTGAGTGTTGAATCAATGAAGCCATCGAAATTGAAACGGCATTTGGATACCAAGCATGCCGAGCGTAGCACTAAGGATGTGGACTTTTTTCGGCGTCATGGAGATTCGATGCCAGGCACTGGCAGCATTCAACAACTAAAACACAGCAGTAGTGCAGGCGTCATATGAGACAGCACTGGAAATCGCTAAAAACAAAAAACCTCATACGATGGAAGAAACTCTGATCAAACCTAGCATGCTGAAAATGGTGAATTTGGTTCTTGGGAAGCAAGTGAAAAAAAAAATGCGGCAAGTGTCATTATCAAACAACACTGTGCAAAGACGAATTGCCCATATGTCCGAAGACGTGAAAGAGCAAGTTCTGGAAAAAATAGAACAATCTCCTTTATTCACAATTCAACTCGATGAAACCACGGACGTCAGCTCCTGTGCGCAGCTGTTGGTGTTTGTGAAGTACGTATGCTCTGCTGAGTTTCAGGAGGAGTTTCTTTTCATTGTGACTTGGAAACTACTACCCAAAGTGATGATCTGGTGACTTGCAGTGGAAAAAACTTTGTGGGGTTTGCACCGATGGAGCTCCTGCAATGATGGCAAAGAAATCTGGATTTCAGAAGGAGGTCAGGAGCTTGCCCCCATGCCGCAGGTGTCCATTGCATGATCCATCGATATGCTCTTGCCAGCAAGACGTTGCCGGAAGGGTTATTGAAAGTACTGGAATTGGTCATAAAGATTGTTAACTTTGTTATATCTGGAGCCCTAAATACACGTTTATTCAAGGAACTCTGCAGGAAATGAACTCAGATCATGAGGTTCTTCTTTTCTACACTTCCGTACGCTGGTTGTCGAAGAGGTAATGTACTCCACCGTGTTTTCGAGTTGAAGGATGAGATCCAAACGTTTTTGAAACCTCAAGAGAAAAATGATTTCCTTGCACATTTTAATGAAGGAGACGTTCAGAAGCCGTCTCAACTTGCATCCCGCTGATGTTCTTGAGCATCTGGTGCTGAATTTGGAAACTGCAGGGCGAGCAATCAATCTTGTTTACTTTTTTCTCCAAGATCCATCTTCATGCAGTCCATGAGAAACTAAAAACTTGGCGCCGAAAAGTTAAGATGGGAAATGTTGCCATGTTTGATCGTCTGT
>JAHHFK020001159.1:0-38795 GCA_024533555.2 Aedes koreicus
TATGTGCATCCCTCAGATCCATTCGTTCGCCAGCTTCGTTTGCTACCTTCAACGACACACATTCCGACGATGATTCTCGGCGTACGATATTGCTAGTCCATTGAAGCGTCAACGGCTGTGGGTTCCCACGGATACCCAACTCACGTACAATACTTTCTTCAACAAGCGTCATGGAAGATCCTTCGTCGAGATAAGCAACAGTGGAGATCGATCGTGCCCCACTATGCAACGTCACCGGTACGATTCTGAAGATCACCGGCATCTTTCCATCCGTGTGCGTGTGTATTTGTCCTTGACCAGCAGCTGCTTCACGGTGTACCAACGGGTGATGTTGTTGTCGGCAATTTCCGACGTTGCACGTGATCTTGAAGCGACACCATCCCGTGTGCTCGTTCAGACATCGCTCGCATAATTTCCAATGTTCCATCATTTTAACCCTTTCGCCGGGACTCAATCGGCGGAACTCCTCGCAATTCCGTGTACGATGACCCGCGGTCTTACAGACACGACACGGGCTCACCGGTGATGAAGCAGCGGTACCTGCACCTACAGCTGACCCTCCACTATGCGCATGAATGAAGCCTTTATCTTTCGCTTTCGGCTTGTCCGATTTGGCTGAACCTCGTAGGTCTACAGCCAATGTCACCTCACTCGCCTCAGACACAATGGATGATGCGAAATCTGCAAACGTGCGAAGCGTCACATTCAAAGCAGAACGTTTAAAGTGAACCCATTCACGCTTCGTTGCAGCCGGGAGCTTGTCGACCAACTCTTGGATTAAAACGGGATTCACCAAATGGTTGTGCAACTCTGCTGCTTCCAAATGGTCGCATAACTCCTGCACGGCCATTCCAAATGGTATAAATGTATCCAAACGATCCACGCGAGGCGATTCCGTTCGTCTTACCTTGTTCAACAAGGTATGAATGAGCTGTTCGGGCCTTCCGTACAGCATGCGTAATGTCTCGATTACATGAGGCACGGCTTTCGGTAGCAGCAGCCGGCTTCTGACCGACTCCAATACAGGGCCTTTAAGGCATTCCTGAAGCCGAACCAGATTCTCTACATCTGTAAATCCACATGCTTCTGTGGAGTTGACGTAGCTGCTGAAGAAAAGCGGCCATTCCTCCACCCTACCGCTGAAGATCGGTAATTTCTTCGATAATACCTGACGGGCTGCTATCTGGGCTCTGGTGGGCCCCGACCCGTAGGACGCACGAGACTTAGATTTCGGTACAACGGGTGTTGGTTTTGGTGCTGGTTCTGGTTCAGGCTCATCACCGTCGCATCCGGACGAGGGGATTCGCCCTCGGATTCGCCCTCAGATTCGCCCCTGATTCTTCTTCCTCGCTAGCACTCGGAATGAGATCTTTTTGCTCCGGAGTTTTGGGCGGCTTAGTAAGTATTGGGATCTTAGATTTTGGCACGCCTTTCGGTGTATCTTGCACGTCGCTTTTCGCTTCAGCTCCAGCACCAGCGTCCTCAGTTGTGTTTCGTTGTTCAGTAGAATGAGAATGTAATTCACCTTTTAGTTTCTGGAACTGTGTCCGTAAAGCGTTCTGCTGGTCTAGAAAGTCGGCTTCCTCTTCCAACTGGATTCGATACATTTCACGCTGATGATGCAACTTCCTCTGCCTCAGTTCCCGCTCCTAATCCATCTTCTTCTGCTGCAATTTTTCCTCCATTTCTAACCGCTTCTGCTTTATTATCCTTTCATGATCCAGTTCCTTTTCTCTACGCAACATTTCCTCCTCCAAACGTTGAAATTCCTCTTGTCTACGTGACTCGTCAGCTGTAGACGAACTTCCTAATCCCTTCGGAATACCTTCATTATCCGCTACATCCGGTTTTAGCTTTTGATTGGGATTCTTCTCGGGTACGGGTGGTGCAGGATTTTTCGACTCTTGAGTTTTAGCGGGTTTGGGCACGGAACCATTGGCTTTTCCCTTCTTTCCCTTTTTCTCCTTTTTGTCGGCGCACTTGGTGCACACAAAATCCCGGTTTGCCACTCCCGGAGTTTCTCCTACGCATTCCAGATGGTACCAGACTGAACATTGATCGCAAGCGACCATGTCATCGTTGTCTGGCTTATCGCACTTTTCGCAACCGTGATCCATCTCAAAGTGAGGTTAAAATTTTTTGAGAAAATGTTCGAAAATTATCATACAAAACCAAGTTCTTGTAGCGGCTCTTGTATTATCAGCTCAAACTGTAAGGTTTACTTATATTATAGAAAACATTATTTCATTGTATTTAATATTAACTTACAAATTTTAGTTTTTCCGTATGATTTTCGCAGTGTGGCAGCGTGTACGATTCTGCGGTGGAATATCCTCAACCTACACAACGCAGACAAATTATGTTTTTAAGTTTACCTCAACTTAGTCATTATGGATGTGCCTTACCAACTCGAAATACGATAATTTCAGGAAGCAATCCAATAATTGATTAGCTAGCGGAATAATAATTACTAATTTAATTATATAATACTACCGATCCTATACAGACGTTTGTATTTACATACAGATTTAATACAGATTTTTACTCATACGATTCTAAATTTAATCATAAAATAAGCTAAACCCGTTTCGAGTGCATGCACCTGGTACGTCTCTGCCTGGCGAAAATGTTTTATGGACTTAATCCGTACCTGCTTTTTACCATTGGCGTTGACGGCGTTACCTTTACTCAACTCTTTACTCCTGAAGGTAAATCCCATTGAGTTATTTGACGATATCATCTTTTTCTCTCTGGTATCCGTGATGTTTTCACAGTCTTTTTCAGTCGCGCTTCTTTAATCTAAATGGTACATTCGTATGCGTGAGTCAAACGTCAAATAATGCTATAAAAAACTGTCATCCTGCCCGAGTAAAACAAGTCAGATTATTCTTTACTATTTCGATGAAATTTTTTTTTCGCACACCATAAAACGATTCCTTACGAATGTTTCGTAAGTGCGAGCGAACAAGAGAATCTCTTCGTAATCGTGAATTCGTGGATGCTGCGTAAAAAAGCACTGTGAATGAAAGTTTCATTCGGGTGAAAAACTGAAAATCCGCAAACAGTGAAGGTTGTTATTTTATCGATTAACACGAAGTGGTAATCAATTAACAGAGGAAGTGATAATAACTGCTGAAATTGCCGAAAAGGAAGACTTGCGTCAATGTAAAAAGCATTTCTGCTTATTTTAAACGACTGGATAAACGGTCTACTGGACAACTCGTGCCCCTTGATACGCCATTAGAACCGGAAGAATCCTAATAGAATTTCGTATGGTTATTTTTCTTAACCATTAAAGAAATGGTTGGAAGATTTGTGATAGCGTTCGTTAAAGGTAATTTTTTTATCAGGGAACCCCAGCCTTCAAAACCGGAGCTACAAAAACTATCTGAAGGTAAATACAGGGTGGGCAGAAAATAATGCGAAAAATGTTCAAACTTGAGTATTGGGTTAATTCGTGTAGGTAGTGACTAATTTCTGTCGAAAGTGTATTTGTTTATTTTTACTTTCAAGTGCTGCATCCAAACATTCTATTTGTTTTACTGCAAATTCGTCAAAATGTTCGCGAAAGAAGTGATCACCAGTTTGTTGCTCGCCCAGAAGAAGCCGAACGAGATTGCCAAGGTGGTAGGGTGCCATTTGGTTTACCGCATAAAAAAGTCCCTGCAGGATGGTCCTAAGCAGCGGAAGCCGGGAAGCGGACGTACGCGCTTTGCAAGCACGCCGAACGTGATCAAATCGGTTCGTGCAAAAATTGCTCGCAACCCGGTGCGTTCCATAAGAAAACTTGCAACGGAAGCTAATATTTCGGAGAAATCCATGCGGAGAATCATCAAAGAAGTCCTGCATGCATCTTCCAGAGCCAGAGTGAAACGCCACTTGATTACGGACCGGGTCAAGGAACTACGAGTGACTCGTTCCAAGAGATTGCTTTCCTTGTTGAAGAAGGAAAAAATGATAATCCTGTTGTCCGACGAAAAGCTTTTCAGCATCGATGCTGTGGCCAACAGCCGCACGGACCTAAAAAAAATGGAGAACGTTTCGGAAAAAGTGAAATTCAAATTTCAAACCAAACATCCGGCTGGTGTCATGATATTTGGCTTGGTGGCGTCCAACGGTTTGAAAATGTCGCCTGTTTTCATTGATGCTGGAGTTCAAATCAATACCGAAGTGTATATCGGTATTTTAAAGGACCAAGTGCTTCCCTGGGTGAAGGCCAACTTCTCCGAGGACCAAAACGTTGTCTTACAGCAGGATAGAGCGCCGTGTCACACGTCCAATCGAACCCAACAATGGTTGAAAGATAACATGAAGTTTTGGCCGAAGGATTTGTGGCCCCCTAGCAGTCCAGATCTTGATCCGTTGGATTATTCGATTTGGGCATATGTTGAAGCACGAGCCTGCAAAACATCACACCCTAGTGTGAAAACCCTGAAGTCAACCATAACACGCACATGGCAGTCAATGTCGGAGGACTACGTCCGAAAGGCATGCTCTGGCTTCCGGCGTCGGCTCGAGAATGTTATTAATAAAAATGGAGGACACATTGAATAAATTTGTTTAAAAGGACTTTATAAAGATAACTACACTCGAAAATGTTGATATTATTGCTTGAATTAGTTGAAAATGGGATTTGAAAGAAATAGAACAAATTTTCGCATTATTTTCTGCCGCACCCTGTATGGTTGTTTAGTGGAAAATAATAATTGCTAAAACAATCTCATCATTAGTAGTGAGTAAAATTTTGGTTCATGGATATTATATGAAGCTGTTTTGTAATTTCTAATTTTATTCTAAAACCTCGTCCGAAACAGTCTTGTTACATTCTGATATTTTTTAAATAAATTCTCTTCTAAATTGGTAACAATTTGAGACCAAATGGTGAAAATATAATTTTCAAATACCGAAAACTAACAATATTGTGTGTAGATAACAAGTTGCTGTGAGAAATACATAAAAAGCAGTGTGATAAGTTTTTCTTATGTACAGACAAATACAGACTTTTTATTTTGATAAACATACAGACTTTTGAGAAAATCATCTGGCATCGCTGCCACGAACACGGCCCGGTGGATTAATGTGAACGGTCACATACAGCACTAAAACAATCAATTCGTAGTATAACTCGGTCGTGACCCGACCGGGGCTCGGCCCGGCCCAATGTGAATAGCCCTTTAAAAAGAAAACGAAAAGCTTTAATTCATCTGCGATCTAGTCACCGTCAAAAGCATTGCAATTTAAGGTCAAGCTTGCTTCAAACGAAGTGGTGAACAACCGTGAATCAACTTCGTTGAAATTGATTTGATATCATCCCCCCACCCGAGCAGTGGTTGGCGAACAAAACATGCGTGTCAGTGTTGCTAGAAGTATTGTCATTTGACGATGCACGCATTGCTGTAATGGCTGGCCCACAATTGATACGTTGCGGATGGGTTTGCGTGAATTTGACAGTTTTCCCATAGGTTTTCTGTCAAATTTACGTCAACGGAACGCAAACGTATCCATTGTGGGCAAGCCTTAACTTTGCTCCACAAAAAGGTCCTCGAGCTGGCAAGCGCGTTTCTGTTTGATACTGCGGAGACATATTGAAATTACATTTGTTACATTTGCGGTGGAGCTGTGAACACAACATGAAAGCAATATAAATTGCGCTGGAGCTGATCGCTTGAAAGCAATATAATTATCAGCAATTTCATTTATCATTTCATAAAATGGTTGATTATTGTTTTCGATGCTACAATTACTTTATCTGATGGCACTGATTCTACTTAAAAATAATGAATACCTCAGAAATGAAATTCATGCACGTATTGCATGAATTTCAATTGTCCTACTTCATACTAGTTTGACACAGAAGGCTAAAATAAACAGGAATGGATGAAAAGCTTAGTCGAAAATGTTTGTTTGAAGATTGTTTTGCCGAAGCTGACTAAGAAATGGCTGTCAAAAGAAGATAAGGTGATTCAATTGGAAGGGATGAATGTTAAGTTCATCGTCCCACGACGATTTTCAATTGAAATTGAAATTGTATGACCCTGTGTGTATCGCACACCCACACATACACACATATGCACGCACATGCACACACACACACAGACATGTGCTCAGTTCGTCGAACTGAGTCAAATGGTATATGACATCTTTTGGTGTAAGAAGGGTGAAAAACGTCGGAAATAAAGTCCTGATTCGATCAGGGATACGATATGAGATTATTTTGTTCTTTGATATCGTGACTTTCAGCCTTCTGCGCTGGTTCATCACCGAGACGATAAATTATCTCATATCGAGGTATCCCCGTAGAATAAAATCAAATAATACAATGCAATTTCAATAAATGTGTGATATTTCCTGAGACTGAAATAAGTACCTTATAAAACTAATTAGATTTGTTTTATCCTTCCACAATCACAGGTGCAAATTAAACGTGCTGCCATCCTTCACAACACCTGGTTGTTTTCCCGTCGTCGGTGTCAGCGGCTGACGGGGTGCTCCTAATGTTTTCAAATTCTATTTTATTCCACTATTCGTCAATTTTTTATATTCTGCTCTCCTTGTTGGTATGTTCATTTATTGAAAAAAAAAAAACTCCACTTCAACAGGCCCTCTTCACATTTTACCCCACGCTCGTTTTGTGTAGAAAAGCAGGGAATGAAGGATCCTCGAATAACCAGCATATTGGTGCAGCTGTTGGCATTTACGAGTAGTAGGCATCGGCATCGCTTGAATGTTACACATGAGACATCTGAATCTAGGAACGAACCGGTGTACTTTTTGTTCTTCTTGTTCCCAGCTATCTCCTCGACGGCAAAACATATCCATAATAAATGAATGCACTCCATACAAACTAGGAAGGCAACGTGCGTTCGCAGGTATCGTAGCGTGTGAAAACGAATTTCCTGCCGCTTTTGTGCGCGTGTTCCCATTCCCTGTCCAAGTGAACCGTGTCCTTTTTCTCCTTGGAATAGAGTTTTGTACTTACCTACGTAGGAAATGAAAGTTTAGACCGTCGTTCAGGTGTAGGTACATATTTATGCAGCAACACAAACACAGCCAATTCAACAAGCGGTCGTTGCCGTGGGTGATCCTTGAATTCGCGCCCGAAGGGATCCCGTCAGTCTGATTAGGTCCGTGTCGACGTGAACTTCTTTCGCACCGGATAGTCCCGTTAAAGAAATGCCTACGTTCAGAAAACCGCACAAAAAGGCGAATAGTTATGAAATTTTCAACAACAACGTAGACTATGGCAGCCGGAACATCGATCGTATGCCCGGGGCCTACTGCGATCGGGCCAGTCCCTATCGGGAGCGGGCGGATTTTAGCGAGAAAACTCGACGGGCTTGTCGGAGTATGATGTCCTTTTATCTGTGCGCGTGTAAAGCCATCTTCGTTGGCGATGTCGCGACGGGCAAGAGCTCGCTGGTGAATCGGTTCTGTCATGAAATATTCGACGGCGACTATCGCGGTACGATCGGGGTGGACTTCGAGGTGGAGAAGTTTCATGTTCTGAGCCAAGCGTACAGCTTGCAGATGTGAGTTTGGTGGAATTTTTTTTTGTTCTCGGATAGTTTAGTTTGAGGATTTCGTTTTTTTTTTGGCAGTTGGGATACAGTCGGTCACGAGCGATTCAAATGCATTTCCCGGGCTTACTATCGGAATGCCAACGTCATCGTGGTTGTGTGTGACCTGACCAGGGCGGAATCGTTGATGAATGCTCGGAGGTGGTTGGAGGACGCTATGGAACTGAACCATCCGGGAGTTTTGAAGTTCCTTGTTGGGACTAAGAAGGATCTGCTGGTAGGTTCATGTGTTAGAGAAAATGAAATTGAATGAAACCATCGAATCAATATTCACAGAATGATCACTCCTTGTTCGACGTGGAGAGGGAAGCAGAAACAGTGGCAAACGATCTGCAGGCCGAATACTGGTCCGTGTCAGCTCAGACGGGGGAAAATGTTGCCCAATTGTTCCAAAGATTGACTGCCTTGGCGTTCGATTCGGCCGTCCAGCGACTGATGGAACCCAACAATCCGGTCATACATCCCAGTGGAAATAGTCTACTAAGTATGTTTTACACCCTAACTGTCAAAACATTAACTCACAAACTTCAACATTATTTCAGATCTCTACTTTCTCAAAAAAGACGAAAAAGATAAAAAACTGAAAAAGTGTTCCTTCTGTAAAATAAATTAACTTATTCATCCAAGTTTACCATGACTTTCATTGTCACAGTTGACGTTATTCCATCGTTAAAAAAAGAAATCAAATCAAGATGCAGTCGGGTGCCAAGGACGAACAATTTACAGGCGCTCTATTTTCGTTACTGAAAGCTCCAGATTTGAACAATGTGGCCGAAACGTCGGATTCACCTCGTGAGAAATCCGTTGCATTCGAACCCCGAGCGACGCTGTCCGGCGATGAAGCAGCTGGTGCCAGTCCTTTTGCGTTGCACGTGAGAGAGCGAGTCAACTGTCGCCAGACACAGGAAGTAAATGTTTTCCTTTGGAATTTATTCCCCATACCATCGTTCAAACTTCGTAGACTAGGTTTCGTTTGTCTTGTTTGTTTGAAAACGCGCGTCCAACGGTTACGCGACTGTCAAACGGCAACAGTTGGTCGATATTTTGTAGAAATAAACAGGATTCCCCTTCTTTCTTCCACGGTGGGCTCTTGGTTAGGTTGTTATCGATGAAATCGATTATACACCCCGATGTCTGAAGCCGACTAGGGAGAGTGAGGATGACGAACGGAAGGTCCCTAAGGTGAGGTACGGCTGGCATCAGTTGCGGCAATTGAAGCCTGAAGGTGGTGAAGAAAACTTCAAATCGGATTCGACTAAACCGGTGGCTGTTTGTTCGGTTGGGACATTAGGATTGTACGGCGAACCGGTAATAACGATGGAGGAAGCTGCTCAGGTAAGTGTTGTAGTTGTTTGATGTGGTTCTCGAGCCTTAATGAGGAAAAGTTTTGTTTGCATTCATTGACCCAATTATGAAATAAATTTGGTAAGAAATATTAACTTTGTCGAGAGTGCTTGGTTTAGTCTCGTTTTACATACGGTAATCGTCAAATTCTTTCTTGAAGAGATTTGCAGACACAATTTCCTGTTGGCAATATGTTCCACAGCTTGACACTTGTTAATTTTGTTGTTCACATATTCTTCTGAATATTTCATTCAGTAATGTAAGCGTTTGTTGTAAAATTCAATGATTACACTGGTCGACAAAATCCGAAAAAAGTCTTGAGACTCAGAGCTCCATGCCAGTTCCCGTTAGCTTTGGCCCCAAAACCACCGAATATCGTATTTTGACCTCATGCGTTTTGCTTTTTCTTCCCAAAGTGGCATCAAGAATTGAAATTTTGATACATTTTGAGAATTGAAAAATTGAAATTATGATTCATTACTCAAATAACTGCCTCAGCTTAAATGTAAATGCTCGAGGAGCATTTTTATTGAACTACTCAGACTTTAACAAACAACTTTGCAGAAGAAAGTTTGTCGATCCGACACCGGCAGCATATTTTAGCAAAAAAACAGCATAGTACAGTAAACTCCCCGACATGCGCGGATTCCCGTGATGGTGGTCTCAAATGATATATGGGCATTGACCTTTGTTGTTTTACCAGAAAATATTTCTTGATTTATAATATTTCATATATAGAAAGTAACTTCCTTCAGCAAACTTGTTCAGTAGATCAAGGCCTTCAGGATGGTAAACTTAAAAGTTCAGAATTATCTCACTACGCGGAGCTAGTGTGCATGTACACTTACTTTATAACCTGAATCTCGAGATCCTTGACTTATAGCAAGTTGGCGTCTTCGACAAAGATGTTTGGTTATTGATGCCTTTAGGGTGGTGTTAACATTAGTTCAGAACTCATTCGCTACGTGGCACTAGTGTACATGCGAACTTTGTGTATTACCTGTATTTTGAGATCTAGATCGTGTATACATTTACTGTTTTCAGGAAAGTTAGTTGTAAAATTATGAGCTTTCAGACGCTCGATTCAACAGTTCAGTATTATCTCACTCCGTGGTGTTAGTGTACATGTAAACTTACTGTATAATCTGGATCTCGAGATTATTGACATATAGCAAGATGGCATCTTAAAAAAAGATATTTGAGGGGTCAGTGCTTTTTTAGTGGTGTACACATTAGATCAGAATACGTTCGCTACTTGGCGCTAGTGTTCATGTGAACTTTTTGAAATATCTGTATTTTGATATCAAGACGAAGTATGAATTCATTGTTTTCAGGAAATTTATTCGAGTAATCATGGTAATCCAGACGGTTTATTTCATGGCACAGAATTATTTCACTGCGTGGCAATGGTCTGCCTGTGAACTATGTAATGAATGTTTATCGCTAGTGCACATAAGAGGCTGATTACCCCAATATTAAATTTATACCGGTATTTTTGGTACGTTCTTCTGATAACTTCGGGTTAGTCCTTTAGAGAAGTTCTTCACAAAACTTTGGGTAAGTCCTTCAGAGAACTTCATGGAAGTTCTTCAGAAAACTTCATGAAAATTCTTCAGAGAACTACAGAGAAAGTCTTCAGAGAACATCAGGGAAGTTTTGCAGAGAACTTCAGGAAAATTCTTCAGAGAACTTCTGAGAAATTCTGCAGAGAACTTCTGGGAAGTTCTGCAGAGAACTTCAGGGAAGTCTTTCAGAGAACTTTTGTAAAGTTATACAGAGAACTTCAGGGACGTTTTTCAGAGAACTTCAGGGAAGTTAATAATTAATTTTACTTATTTTTTTTTTAAATTTATATAAATCCATTCTTTTGAAGATGTCTTGTCCACGTCCACGTCTTCCAGAGCACAGTACAACAGGATCGTATGCGGGTTAGAAAGGTTGTACTGTCGACTAATGTGATACTTGCGTTGAATCTTGAAAGTGACCGGCTGGTCGACGCAAACCACACAATGTGTTACCCGTTAGGAGAGCAAAAGACGGCTGAAAGTGGAAGGTGTTTAGTAAAGAATTGGAACTAATGCTTAGGAATTACTTTTTTTTCACAGTTTGTACATGTTCCGAATCGAAGATCAGTGCCGCAAGGACTGACTCTTGCATCGAGTGATCGAATTTTAGTCTTTTCCACCCGGTCCACCCGGTGCCTGACACATTCAAGCAGCACATTTCGATCACCGTACACATATTAATGTTTGCGTTAGTAAACCGGATGATTTTTGTCAAGCTGAACCTCCGGAGGCAGCTAGCCGATGACCTGAATGTAGGAAACCACTTCGCGGCGTTTTTCTACCTCTTCGCTCGGATCAAGAACAGAAATTCAGCGAGCGACAATTTTGGCCTCTGCGCCCATTTCGATAGACGTTATTGGCCAAACGTTGCGTCAAACGCAGACCGGTTGAAAAGAAAAACAAAACATTAAAATTTAGAAAAGAAGATAGCATCTGACCACTGAGCAAATGACAGTTGGTCGATTTTCAAGTCGTGAAGGAGAACGAATCCTATCTGGGAATGTTCTATAGGAGTTCCGTAATGTGCCGAAGGTGCCGATGTGTTGATAGCCCAATTTGTTATTCTGTGCTGAGCCTGGCAACCACGAAACGCACATTGGCAAGGTTGCTGGTTTCTTATTTCTATAAGATTTCTATAAGCTCAACTGTCAAAAGTGTTCTTCAGTGTGCCACACATGTGATATGGATTGAAAATTGAAGTGCCGCAGTTATGAAACGTATTTCGTCTAGTGAGTAAGACATCGTGGCTGGCACACTGTTCCAAGCGACTTACCCTTGGCAATACCTCTTTTAATTTGCTCGATCCTTTCAACGGAATCTCCCCCTAAAAATCTTTTAAATGAGTTCTTTGAAGTATGCGCGTGTTTCGTCTACTATTTGAAGTTCTTACCAGTTCCTAGTAAGAATGGTGTCTGAGTACTAAGTTATCTCCGTGATTGAAAACGTTAGTTTCACAGAAAAACAGTCAAACGCAAACGCAACATATCTATTATGGGCAGGCTTTCAAAATGAGAGGTTTGTTCTCGGATATTAAAACCAACTGTTTGGCAAAGGTAATGGTTTTGTTCAAAATGGGTTTGAAATTCATGAATGTTAATTTGACTCTAACTTTGTTGATCAGCAACTGGTGTATTGAACTTGTGTAGATTTGATATTTTGACATCGTCGTAGTTTAAAGCTCGATTCAAAGTAAATCTGGACGCACGGTTTAATACACCACCGCGTCCCTGGTGGTTGGAACAAAAAACGTTTGACCGGCATTTGTTGATGTTTCATTGACAAAGAAGTTGGTGAAAGTTTTTCTCGATTAATAGACGCATCTCGAAATTACGGATCATGGAACTTGAGAAAAGAAAATTAATTGTGCACAAACATCTAGAGAATCCTTCGTGGTCTGCCTCAAAAATAGCAAAAGTGCTAAAATTCCCAAAGTCAACCAAAGTGTGTCTTGTAATCAGTGTCTTCTGAGTGTGGATAGAACACACCGCATCTATCATAAAGGTGGCACTAGGGACAAAGAGCTGAGGAGAAAGGTGTTAAGGTACGTGAAAGGCAACCCAGGTGTCTCCATACGTGATTTGGCAAAGAAATACGATTTCAACTTTTCCACCGTGCGTAACATCCTTTCAAGAGAAGGATATAAGTCTTTTTGTGCCAGTAAACATCTGAATCGCTCCCTGGAAACAAATTTTAGTGGCCAAAAAGCGAGCACGATTACTATACGAACGATTTTTGACGAAATTTGATGAATGTATTTTAATGTTTGTTGTTTAACATTGCATTGGAGGGTGTGATTCGAAGAGCTGGGATAGACACGAGTGGCACGATCTTCAGGAAGTCTGTCCAACTATTTGGCTTCGCCGACGACGTTGATATCGTAGCACGTAACTTTGAGACGATGGCGGTAACGTACATCAGACTTAAGGCTGAAGCTGGTAGGATTGGGCTTGTGATTAATGCGTTAAAAACAAAATACATGAAGGGAAGAGGCTCACGAGAAGAAAATGTTAGCCTCCTAGCACAAGTTCAGATCGACGGTGATGAAATCGAGGTAGTAGACGAATTCGTGTATCTGGGCTCATTGGTGACCGCCGATAACGACACCAGCAGAGAAATACAAAGGCGCATTATGGCTGGCAATCGTGCCTACTTTGGACTCCGAAGGACGCTAAGATCGAACAAAGTTCGCCGAACCACAAAGTTGACCATCTACAAGACATTAATTAGACCGGTAGTTCTCTACGGCCACGAAACATGGACATTGCTAGTGGAGGACCAACGCGCCCTTGGAGTTTTGAACGGAAGGTGCTGCGTACGATCTACGGTGGAGTGCAGATGGAAGACGGAACGTGGAGGAGGCGAATGAACCACGAATTGCACCAGTGTACCAGATGGGAGAACCTCCCATCGTACACATCGCTAAAATCGGTCGACTACGATGGGCTGGGCATGTCGTAAGAATGTCGGACGATAGCCCTGTGAAAATGGTTCTCGAAAACGAACCGACAGGTACAAGAAGAATAGGCGCGCACCGAGCAAGGTGGATTGATCAAGTAGAAGGCGACCTGCGGACCCTCCGCAGACAGCGAGGCTGGCGAGGTACAGCCATGGACCCTCTACAATGGAAACAACTTCTGTGTACAGCAGAGGCCACATCGGCCTTAGTCTGATTGGTAAGGTAAGGTATTTTAATGGATGACGAAACATATGTCAAAATGGATTATAAACGAATCCCCGGACGACAATTTTACCTGAAAGCTGGTCGTGGGGATGTCCCTTCCAGGTATAAATTTGTTTTTGCTGATAAGTTTGCTCTGAAACTAATGATTTGGCATGGAATCTGCAGTTGTGGCCTTAAAACCAAGGTTTTCATCACACGTCACACAATGACGTCGAAGGTTCACATTAAAGAGTGTTTCAAAAAGCGGATTTTACCCTTCATTTGGCAACACAAGAACAACTTTATGTTTTGGCCGGATCTAGCCAACTGCCACTACTCTAAGGAGGTACTAGAATGGTATGCTGCAAACAATGTTAATTTCGTCGCCAAAGAGATTAATCCTCCGAATTGCCCTGAGTTCAGACCGATCGAAAAATATTGGGCAATTGTCAAGCGAAAACTTCGATGATTCGGTAAAGAAGTGACAAATGCACAACAAATGCGTTTAAAGTGGAATAAGTTCGCCGGTACAGTGTCACCAGCGACTATGTAGATCATGATGGCATCGATCACAAGTAAAGTGCGACAGTTCGTCCGGAAAGATGAAATGTAATAACTTGTTAAATATCTTTTGAAAGCTGAATAAATACCCTTTTGTTTGACGTTTTGATCAACCGTGTATTTTGTTTAATTCTTGAGTTATGATCACTTGAATGCGTCCAAATTTACTTTGAATCGGGCTTTAAGTAGATTAGTAGCATCTATTCAACACTTCCCTCCCATCCCTTACTGATCATAAGGACCTGGTCAGGTGTTGAGTAAGGAGACCGATGGACGAAGAACCTGTCATACCCAAGGCAGCTCTTCTGGCGCTTCCATCGTCTCTACAACAGCCAACCCAGGATTTAGGTTACTATCTAGAGCCGTGGCGGCCACGGTTCATATTTTATTTATGTTGTGATATTGTTTTTTTGTGGGGCGTTGGTTTCCGGGCCAAACTTCTTTATATACAATAAATTACACACACCATCCCAAAATTTTTATTTTTTAATGTAGTGTTGTGGGTGGCGGGGGGGGGAAGAAAAAAAAAAAAAAAATAAATTTTTTTTTTTTTTGGGGGGGGGATCGCAGCAAGCCGTGCTTCGAAACTGACGTGTTTTGTTTTTGCTGCGTCGTTTTCGCGAAAAAAAATCAAACAATAATTCGTAATTTAACTTGAACTAACAGTGAAATCATAAAATCTCCGTGTGCATTGTGTAAGCCGTAGTGAATACAATCGATTCCCTCTAGAAATGTGTGAGTGTCGGTAGTATTTCCCCGTTTTTGTTTTGTTTTTGTACTTCGCCCCCGCACCTGGAAGAAGAGTTACATCAGCTTAGTTTTGGTTATTAGTGGTAATATTGTGACACTCGGGCATAATTTATTAGTTTAGAGTGTTTTTCCGCTTTGTCGCGAGTGAATCGATGATTATTAGCAGTTTTGAAGCTCGATATAGAGTCGCCTCATAGCGGGGATTTGCATTATTGGCAGAGTGTGGAGTGAAAAAAAAAAAGAAGACTAGTGCAATGTAGAGAACGGCCATTTGCTGGTCAGAAGCAGCAAACGAAAACAACGCGCATGGGCGGGTGAAAAGCTTGCACATAATTTTAGGTGCATTCACCACGGGGTGTACAGAGTTTTGTTATGCAGGTTGCATATCTAGCGGGCGGTTTAGCAACGTTAATTTTTGCGCATATTTAATCGCGAGTGTATGAAATTAATTACGAATCAACGTCGAAATTTTTTTATTTTTACGAATGAATAAGATAGTGTGATTCAGGAGGCGGACATGGGTGAGATCTATCTGATTATAACTATATAACAATAATCTTATTTTCAAATAATACTAAATACGTGCCTGGTTTGGAAATTTAAAATTTCCAAATCTGGAAGTGTGTTGCAGTGCCCTTATCCAAATGATATCGGTAATGTTTACATGCGGGGCTTATTGTATGTGAAAGTAACCTCGGAATGGGCGTGACTCTCCAGACATTCTGAAATGGGTTGCTGGATCTGCAGTAGAGCTATCACTTTCTAGCTCCCGGATTAAAGCTGCTTCCAATGGTCACTTGAATGATTGTTGTAAACAGATTTCTTCCATGTAGCGAGTGATTAAGTGGTTCGAGGAACGGTTGACCACCGATCGGAAGCCCAGAAGTGAAGGAAAAAGTATTCCGTACAACACCAAAAATCACAACCGCGTAGTTGGGGCCTTCAACCGAAATCCGAACGCCTCCGTTCGGGATGTGGCTAAGAAGCTGCACCTAAGCCGAAGTTTTGTCCAGAAGGCCAAAACTAAGGCTGGGCTTCGAACGTTCAAGGTACAAAAGGCCCCTAATCGCGACGAGAAGCAGAACAAGTCCGCCAAAACCCGTGCCAGGAAGTTGTACCTCAACATGCTGACGAAAGTTGAATGCTGCATCATGGACGACGAAACATATGTGAAGGCCGACTTCAAACAGATCCCCGGCAACCTGTTTTTCACGGCCAAGGATAAGTTCAGCGTTCCGGAGCTGCGGTCAGAAGATGTCCAAATTTGCGAAGAAATTCCTGGTTTGGCAAGCCATCTGTACGTGCGGGAAGCGGAGTGCACCTTTCGTGACCCAGGACACGATGAACGGACAGGTGTACATAAAAGAGTGCCTCCAAAGCGGCTGCTTCCTCTCCTGAAGGCCCACAACGTCCCAACAATCTTCTGGCCGGATTTGGCCTCATGCCACTACTCCAAGGACGTGCTGAAGTGGTATGCGGACAATAAGGTCAATTTCGTGCCGAAAATGTTCAACCCTCCCAACACTCCGGAGCTCCGCCCCATCGAGAAGAACTGGGCGATTTTAAGCAGCACCTTCTTAAACGACCTAAGGTAGTGAAGACAGTCGAGGAACTGAAGAAAGTATGGGTTTACATGCAAAAAACGGTTATTAAAAATTAGGTTCGTAACTCGGTTCTGAATGATACACTTTTATAAGACTATATTTGGTTATATAGAAGCAAATTCAACATAAAAACATGAAGATGGGTTACTCGGGATAAAACCATTGCCGGCCGATGGGTGTTAGATTGTGTGTCCAATCTAACACACACACACACACACACACACACACACACACACACACACACACACACACACACACACACACACACACACACACACACACACACACACACACACACACACACACACACACACACACACACACACACACACACACACACACACACACACACACACAGAGTGCTTGTAATCGACAAATAACATTCAAACTTCGTGACTGAAATTCTATCCTGCAGGCAGAGCAAATGAATCAATGCAGTGACTACAGTAACATGGACCCAATCGGAACCTAGATTGAGTCACGATTGTACTCTGTGTAGCATATCTATTATCTTAATAGAACGCACCCTTTCCTATCTCTTCTATCTGACCATCTTAGATTGATCAAAACCTCATTCATTGCAGGCCCCCGACAAGGTGGAAGCATTCGACCTGGATCAGGAACCGGACTTCAGCGGTGTGATCGACCGTCGTAGCCCATCGCTGGAGAAGGACGCCAAAACGTACCACGTGAAGATCCTTCTCACGGAAACCGATGACATCATCCTGTACGAAGCCGCCAGCCACACCGTTGCAAGGGATTCCGAAGAAGCTGCCCTTGTTGAGGAGCAGAACATCTACTACGAAACGAAGAAGAAAAACCGCCGCACGGCGATGGCCGAAGCGGAAGCACAAACACCCGAAATGCTACTGAAGTCGCGTGCCGTCAATACGGAGCGGATCATGAAGCAGGAGGTGGCGTCATTCGTGTCTAACTATGACATGTATGATACGTACAACGACCTGGAGCGTCACACGAAGGAGATTGACCTGGCGGAAGCGGCCTCCAAGATTGAGATTACGACATACTCGCGCGAGGGAATGGAAAATATCATCGACATGTTGAACAAGAGCGAGAACTTCCACCTTTCATCGATGATTTTGCAGCGGTTGTTGGCCGGGAATGTGTATCGTGAGAAGCAGAAACGATTCCGGAACATGTACATGCCGGATCCTCTGGATAAGAATGCAAAGTATTTGTACAGGCTGGAGACACTGTGGACGTACAAGTCACTCGAGACGGCGGGGAAAGCGGTTGCCAGTGCGAGTTGGTGTCCTGCAAATGGAGATATCGTAGCGATCGCGTATGGAATCTACGGATTTACGAATTTCGATCTTCGGAGCAAAGGGTATGTGTGCGTTTGGAGCATCAAGAATCCGGTCAACCCGGAGAGGCAGTACCATTTCTCAGTTCCGGTGACGTCGGTTGCGTTCTCGAGGAAAACTCCGCAGCTGTTGGCCATCGGGCTGTATGATGGATCGGTGCAGATTTGGGACATTATGGATAACTCGAAGGTACCGGTGGGTGTTTCTGAGCGAAAGTCGTCTCCAGGGTTTGAACCGATATGGGATATTGGTTGGGTTGAGTTGGATGACGATTTGGATCAAATTTTGACAGCATCACAGGATGGAACGATCATGAAGTATACGTTGAACATTGGTCACTATCTGATTGGGTTTACGCAGCTGAAACTGGATCGAGTTGAATGTGAAACGGAGGGCATCCAGGTGGAGAAGAAAAAGAAGGAAAGCATGGAGGCGGATCGTCACCCGCAGGCATTGAGCTTGACAATTCATCCCGTTCAGAAGGATATTTACTTTATCGGAACGGACGAGGGTTGCGTTCACAGGTGTTCGGTTAACTACTCGTATCAACATTGTGGAGTGACTCGTATGCACAGTGGTGGGGTATTCTCTATTGAATACTCTCCGTGGAGTCCGAAGATTTTCCTGACCTGCGGTGGTGATTGGTGCATTCGGATTTGGATCGAAGATATCAAGGAACCGATAATAACCTTATCGACGGGATTCGGGCCTATCCAGACAGCGCATTGGTCGCCAGTTAACTCGACGGTCATTGTGAGTGTGACGCAGGACTCGGTGCAACTGTGGGATCTGAAGAAACGGATGCAGAAGCCAGCTTCCTTTACCACATTTGGCGACGCCACCCTGACGATCGTCAAGTTTACCAATTGTGGAAGAAGTCTTCTGGTCGGCGATAGCGAAGGACGGGCGTACATTTGTGCCCTGGAGGATATGCCGTTCCCGCCGCACTTCCAGTACGACGAGCTTAGAAAGGCTTTGTACAGGAGCTTGATTTGCAAGCCCGGTCTGTTCAAGTTGGTCCGGCGATGCGGATATTTGGGTTATTGAAAGTGGCGTGATGGTTTGATTGATTGCGGTTTGATGATCTTGTCATATGGTGTGCGTTTGTTGTTTTACTTTGATGTGTGCTTAGTGAAATAAATCAAATCTTATTCCCAACTCAAACGTTTATCTGTTGGCAGCAAATCTATGTTGTTTTTTAGTTATGTGTGCTAAAAGATCTTCTTAAAGTCATTCAAAAGTCGTCAATTTAATTTAGATCTATTAAATCATCGTTCCAGATCGCGTCTGGATTAAAATTTTATGAGTTTTGGTTAAGTATTGGCAATAATTGAGCTACTGAGGGGCCGTGAGAGGCACAGGTGTGTTGTGTTGTAAACTATATCTTCTGTTACCTTCAAGGATTTAGTGGACTTATATCTTGAATATATAAGACATAAAAATACTAAATAATCTCATGTAGGAAATGGTTTATTCTTTTGAAAATGCAGACTTTATTGAACTTGTCGAGTTCAATACAACACAGATAAAAAGAAACATAGAATTTTCTGCTTTATCTAATGCACATAAAGGGAATGCTACACGCAAAAAAAAAAACAGCAGTAGAAACTACCATTTCGAGGGTTAAATTAAGCGCAAATACCAACAATTTTCACCTGATTATAAATGCGTTTGATTTTACCATGCCTGCGATTAGATCAACCATGGTGCGGTTGATATCAATATGAGGTCTGTCAAATATACCACAAATGTTGAAGGGTTTACCATAAACGTATTAAATTTGACTGAAATTTCATGGTAGTTTTAAAGATAGGCATAGTCGGGTAAAATGGTAGTTTTTACTGCAAGAATTTTTTCTGTGTAGATTTGCCAGAAAATAATGGGATACTTCATGTAAATTTTAGCCAGTAACGCCTGAATCTAGCCTTTTGTATGAAAGATTGCAAACATTGGTGTATGGCGCATGAAAGATTGCAAATAATTTCGTTGTTTACGCTTCCTTTGGCTTGGACTTAAACGAGGGGAAATTTCACGCGCTTGTTAAAACTAAATATTTTTTTCTGTATACAGTTAATCTGGCTAAATATACATATTATGTCACGTATTATGTAATAAACACTGTCCTTCCTCCGCATGAAACCGGACTAAGCCGATGAGCACGGCTCCCCACATGTTAGTAAATATTTTTAGTACCAACCAGGAACGACCACAAAAAAAGTAACCAAATGGCTCATAATACTTCGCCACCCGGTTTTTTGTTTTATGACCATTTATCAGCCGATAACTTTCTTGAACTCACTAAGCTTCAATCTCCCGTCCGTTGAATAATCGTTTTATTAACATGGTCGGATTCCACTTCCCCAGCCACCAGAAAATAAAAGAATTATTTATGAATAAATAAATAAATAATTAAGCCTCATTTCTTCTGACCGGACAAGCCAAATTGTCTCTTCCTCCAGCCCAAGATCAAGGAAGGATGTCACCTGATCCCGCTGCTGCTGCTGCTGCTGCTGCCGTGCCGCCGAGGAGAAACAAGAGTGAGTTTTATTGCTTTTTAATAGCTTTCAAATTATCAACTTTATTTTGCTTCGTCTGCTTAGTTTTGTTTTTCGAAATCGCGCCAGTTGATGCAGAGGCGGCGTGACAATTTTGAAGGCTTGTCCTTTCCCAAAATCCCGATAAAAAAAAGCTAAGCCTAATTAGGACAAATTAGTCGACTCTGCTTGCCGCTGCCGCAATTCGCGGAACGTTGTTTAATCATACTCTTCCAACGATTATTAGTCCTAGCATCGTAGTCTTGGAGGCAGTGATGCCATATTTTACATATGTTATTCAATACATTGAAAATCTTTTTATCTGTATTGCATTTTCAACAATCTGTAATAAAACCTGTTAGCCTATGGAAGTGATAACAAGACGTTTTTGTAAGTTAAAAAATGAAACCCTTGAGGAAACTTAATTTCTTTAAGTGCAATGATAGTATGTAATATAATATAATTTTGGTATAAAAGATTGAGCTTGATCCTTCGTTTTCAGCTGTTAATATTTGTTGGGGCAGGTTCGTGATTTCCGGTGAAATTTGGCTGGTTAGTAAATCGGGTATTGGCTGTGATGTAGCTCTATACTAGAGCTGCTGCTATGTCCCACTAGGCGTCACTTTTCCTTTATAAGAGTTACTTTTAAATTACTGGGGAATGGACTTTATTCGCACTTTAACTTGTAGAAATACAATTTGGGAGGACCTATTGGTATCTAATACTAGATTTGGAATGATTTTATTTTATAATTTGAGATAGAAAGAAACTTTATCATCTACTATGACTAGTTTAGATTTGAATCCTATCTCATACATTTATAGCACTACTACTACTATCTTGTGCTGAATTATAGTACTAGATCAGGTGGGTTCGGCACGAATGTATAGATACACACTGGGAACTAATTGAGATTCAACAATATTTGCTTATTCACATAAGTAAGTTGAACTACTGCCGTGAATGAGGTGGGTTCATAGATTTATTGATTTTTTAAAATTAAAAATCGGTTGAAAATTCGATAATAAAAAATTAATTCTGCTGCATAACATAAATTAAAGTTTTGTATTCCATATTGAAAAAAAGGTTTGGGGCGAGGTATTTTGAAAACAACATTTACTTTTGTTGCAAGCTTTCGTTTCAGTAGACACAAATTGTTCAAAAATTGTTAAAAAAATAACAACTATGTGATCATTGTTTTAATCGAACGAGTGTGTGTGCGCGTGTGTGTGTGTGTGTGTGTGTGTGCAATCTTACGCCCACTGTCCGGCAGTGTTTTTATGGAAGAAAAATGTTTGCAGTGAAACGAACTGTTGTCAACTCCACAAACATTTTTAGCCCGAGAGTTGCAAGGTGATAGCTCTGTTGGGTTCCAGTGACCCATTTCAGAATGCCTAGTTACTCACGTCCATTCCGAGGTCACTTTCACTTATAACAAGCCCCGCATAAACACAGTACAAACATCAAATGGATATAGGTACTGTGCATACACTTCCATCATCAAATCGTATTGTTTTGAGGATGGCACGTATTTAGCAGTACCGTTCAATTTAGTGGATCCCAGCGGAAATTGTTGCTGCTGTACAGTCTTCATTTGGACGGCTTCCCTGTGATGCGCAAAGATGCATAAATGTCTCTACAGAAGTAGCACTCCGCTATTTGGCAAATATTTTCACATCCTCCTTTTCGAATGGAACAGCCCGAATACAATTAGTACTTCGCGCATAAATGCAATACAATGAAAATTACAGGTAAAAAAACACTTGAAAAGCCACTCACGCATTAGCTTCGTTCTTTGCTTCTGACCAGCAAATGGCCGTTTTCTACATTGCACTGGGTTTCTTTTTTTCTCTCTCGACACTCTGTCAATAATCAAAATTCCTCGCTATGACGCGACTCTATATCGATTCTAAACTGCTTAAAATCATCAATTCACTCGCGACAAAGCGGAACAATACTCTAATTTAATCATTTATGTCCGCGTGGCACAATACTAACAGCAGTAACGAACACAACTAAGCTGATTTTTACTTTTCCTCCGGGGGGGGGGGCGGAACAAAAAAAAAAAAAAAAAAAAAAAAACGGGGAAAAACTACCGACCATCACAAATTATGGGAGGGAATCGATTATATTCACTACATCTTACACAAAACAAGTGCAGAGATTATGATTTCACTATTCGTTTGTATTGAGTTACGAATATATTTTTGATTTTATTTTTCTAGAAAAGGACGCAGCAAAAAGAAAACACGTCAGTTTCCAAGCACGGCTTGCTGCGATCTTTGTTTTAATCGAACGAGTGTGACTAAATAGTGATATGTCGAAAATTGATGCTTATGTTCAATAATGCTTCACTAAAAATCTGTAAAAAGTCTGTGTTGTTTTGAAAATACGCGATATCCAAAAAATAATTGGATACATTATTACAGAGAAATCACTGCATCACTGGCAGCCCTGCTTTGACGCTTGTTTGGACTGGATGAAAATTTGTTTTCGGGCGGGTGGTCTGCGTCAATGCCGCCGCCATAAAGGTTTGCCATGGTGTTTTAATGGCGTGTCAAAGTTGGCACATGCCATTTATTACAGCGGGAGAACGTAAATTATAACTTATTTTGAACGAATATAATTAAGGCTCGTGTCATGACAAAGACTGACTGCGCCTTCTGAGGTTGACAAAACACAACGGAATTCTTATCAAGCGCTGACTTTCTAGTTGAATTATGTTGGAATGTTCCGTGATAGAATGAAATGAGGGAGAAAGTCTAGACCATATTTTCAATAGGTCGTAAGTAACAATGTAAACAAAAATGATGATTTTTCACTGAATGATTACTTGGGTACGCCTCAATATCAATTATACAAAACATAATATGACTTGCAGCGAATTGCTGTAATATATTATTTAACAAAATTGGCTTCAGTCACAAACTACTCCATAACGAACTTTTGTCGCATTCGTCGCTTTGTCTTTTTGATTTAATTGTTTTTTTTTCTCCCCCCCCGACCCATCCAGCCGATTTTTTTTGGGGGAAGTTCACTGTAGGGGGGGTGGGTGTGGAAAAATACTTGGCGCGAGGGGGGTTTTTTTTTGTGAGACAAACCATCGCGCGCGGGGGGGGGAAAAATTTTTACATTCGTTCGAATTTTATTGTGTTTGTTTTTTTCTCGAGTTGAATGTAAAACTTTAAATACCCTCTCCATGGCTGGATTTTGTACCTGGACGCTGGTGGGAGGGCCCAATCTCATGTCAATGATGCATTGGAGATAGCTGATTTATGATAGATGTCGCTAGGTCATGTCATTGTATTTATAACCTTCTACTCTAATGAACCATTCATGGGAGAGCCAAAGGTCCAGCCACACAAAGTAGTGATAATATCACACTCGCTCCTCTTTCTATTTAATAGCCGCGTCGTAGCACGCATGTATACAGGCACTAAAGTTGAGTGTGATATCGGCGAGTTGGGCCGCAAATCACTAAAAATTTAATCATAGATAGATTTATTCAATTTTGAAAACGTTTAATATTCAATTTGAGGTGGAAGTTTGAACTGTGTCCTATGCATTTCCTATGCAGTGGACTTCTAGACCGTAGTCATAAGTATTGGGGTTTTGTGGGATACGGAGGGCCCGTTTAGGAACTCAGAGTATCGTATCACTAAGGTTTGTCATAGGTGGGTTTGTTCAGAATGAAAAAGGTGTGCAACCGGCGGGCTTTGAGGCAATTTACGCTTAGACGAGGCTAGAAACAGTTTGTAGACGCCTGACATCAAGTAGTTAAGGGACACGACAGGAGGTTTTAATTGGCGTGGCAATTCTTTCATTGTTGTATATTCATTGATTGTCATCAACTTAACACCAAACCTACCTTAATTGCAATTCTAATTCTTATTCTAATATTAATTATAATTTAAATATGTGCGGTATACGACAGCCGACTTTCAAATTATTGCAAATCATAGAGAGATGTTACTTTGATATAGCAACTTGCAGCGTAAAAACAACATGAAATTTACAGTGGCATCTCAAATAGCCTGGTCACATTGATACAAACTACAGGGAATGACTCTCTCTATCTTTTCGGGATGTGCCGTATATCATTGTAATGCGGAATTGTAAATTAACGATTTTATGATTTTCTTTTTGCAGAATTTTTAACCGGTCCAAAACGCCCTACCTTAACCACCTACCCTAACCTATCCTTGTTCCTTCCCATGGAGTTCATGTGGTCTGAATAGACTAGTTCGCCATTACCCCTCCTCCGTCATCGGCTTTGGACTGACTTGCGCTCTTATTGCCCCATCAAATGCTGCAAAATGAAAATGAAAATGAAACAATCTTAAGTTCTGAACCCCAAGACAGGATAGATAACCTCCACCAACCCAATATTATCTACTTTCAAATATATACAATGAAAAAAAATAATTAATTAACATACGTAAGTACAGGAAACAACAAAAAACCAACAATTTTTTTTTTTTTTTTTTTTTTGTTATAACTGAAGATCTTATGTTTTGACCATAAGGACTATCTCTAAATTGTCGCATTATGTCTGTTGGCCTTCCACACTATTCAATCAATATTGTTAAATACATATTGCCCCTTTACATACTCCAAACACCTAGATCATCCCGTTCATCTTATGATATTTTTTTTACGTTCGTAAATATTCACTGAATATGGTTGAATACGTAGCGTAACTTTGTATAGCCCAAAAAGTTATAGTTACTACTCTAGATCTGAAGTACATTTTGGATGACCTAGAACATCCCAGAAAGATACAAAAATATTCAATGTTTATCAACGAGAATTTAATAATACTTATGCATATGTACAATATTTTAAAACAACGCTTTACACAATTAATAATTAAGGCATTTATTTTTTCTTGCTAAACGTCTTCATTTCAGGATGTTCCAGGTCGTCAATTAGGCCATAAACTCACATGTTTTTTTTTAAAATATTTTCCAGAGAAAAGAATTGATGGAAAACAAATTTGCTGAAGACAGTGTGCACTTTTATTCAGTCTGTGTGATTTTATACAGTCATTATCATTTTGGGGTTATTTATACCTAGTTGGGTAGGAGGGAGTGAATAACGTGGGGGGCTTGCTTTGACTGGACGTGTTTTTTTTCTCGCTGTCATTTTTGTATGTTAAAATTGATTAGAAAGATTTATTTAATGGTGATTTTGTGTGTTAAAAATGTGGTGAATTTTGCTCTAAAATTTTTTCCGCGAAATAAACTTTACTGTTGAAGTGAACAACTGTGACAGAATAGACTAGGACTTTCGGTTATTTTTGTGACGGTTATCAGAGTGGATTGCATTCTACTCCTTTTACGGATTATTTTGACATCATGCTCTACACTGGATTTCCAGAAGATGTCTCTAACAATTGCACGGAAACTCAGCTAAGTCTTTGTTTAAGAACTCAATTAATTCAAATAATTATTTATAATTCTTATTAGTTAATATATTTAATAGTGTAATTGGCTGGCTCTCAGAATAACGAGTGGTTGTAGACGGGGATTCTGGCGTCATACTTGCGGGGCTTATGACGGGTGGGACGAGTTGAGAGTTACGCCGAGTTTAAGAGTCTTTGTTCGTAGGGGGTCGTATGTCATCCTAAGGAACCAGTTGTGAAATACACTTCGAATTGTTTTTTGTTTACAAGAGTGTGGTGGGTAAAATTATAGAAAAAATATATGGATTTCTGGTGTGGGTTTTGGTTGACATGATGTAGTGTACGTTAGGGTGTCAGTTCCGAGTAACTTTTTAGCATCCTTTCGGTTCTTATAGTAGCTGTGAGGGGGTTCATGTCGATCGGTGAAATCATAATTTGAAGTTTGTATGGCATTTGCTACGGGAGTGATTACTTTTACGAGTCTCCGGAGGACATCCAGTAACCTCAAAAGATAGGTCACTGTTTCTTTCTATTGGAAATTAAAACTCTAGCAGCACTGCGCTGCATAATACTAATATGGTTGAGCTTGAACCGTTGGTTTGAGACATGTGTTGTTTTCGTGGGGATTTGTTTGTTTTTGTGTGTCATATCTCTCGTATAAGTAAGTGATCTAGTTTTTTGAAGAGTTCGGGACGTCAGCTGATAGGTCCTTTGATGTAGTTCGTTGGGGTCTTCCGTGAAGTTTTTTTTATTTTAAGTTAATCAACAATTTGGTAAAACATCGATAATCACTTTGTGAGAGACTTAGCACCATCCTTACTGTTGATGTATATCGGCGCAAATTATATCTCAAGCATTACTGAAAGTTGCCTTGCATTTCCTATAAAAAGAACTGCCATTACACTTTGTAAGTGGTCTTTCTGTTGGTTTGAATCGGCTCTCGAGTGTTGATGGCTTTTCCAAAAAATAACCTCCGTCTCATTTTGTGAGAGGCCCCTGCGGCCCTATTGCTGTTGACATAAATTGGTCCAAATCGACTCTCAAGCATCGTTATAATTAACCTAGTCTTCTCAATGAAAAACCACTAAATCACTCTGTGAGTGGCCCTAACAGCATGATATTATTGGTTGTTGACTGTTGATTGGAATCGGATTTCATGCGTAGTTAAAACCATGTCTTAGCAATAAAATTTTGTAAGATTGCAGAATCAGACGACCCAGATCTAAGTATGAACATAAAACGTCAATTACCGGTTGAAATGACATTGTTGTCAAACGCAACCTAAGACCACCCCCATCGCCCTAGAACCGTCTGCCATGTACGCCCACAAACGCGTATTTGTGTGTATGTGTGCGGATGGGGGGGCGGTGTTTGACTTTGTGTCAATGCATGCTTCTTCTCTTTACAGACAGCGAGGAGTGGCGCTATAACCATAAGCCATAAAAGGCTAGGGCAAGCGTTAGTGCTCATGTCCCATCCGACAGACAAGCTCTCACGCAAGAAAAGCCTGGAAACGCCTGTGTTCCAGCTCATGAAAGCAGACAACAAAGGAGTGCATTAAATTTCTTAGCTTCGTCACTCTCAACGACCTATATACATAGAAATATACATATGCTTTGTCGCTAAGGAAAGTCTCCCGCACAATCCTACCCAACTTCCAACTACAGATGTCTATGAAGGTAGCATGCGTTCTCAGCATCTTCTTAAGTAGACATCTAATCAAAACTTCCCTCCCATCCCTTGCTGATCATAAGAACCTGGCCAGGTGTTGTGCAAAGAGATCGATGGTTGAAGAGCCTGTCATACCCAAGGCAGCAATTCTGGCGCTTCCATCGTCTATACAACAGCCAACCCAGGATTGTGTATGGTCGAAAAATGCTATGCTATGCTATGCTATAAAGTTGTATATTAAAGTGTAGCAATGTTGTAGCAGCAATCCAAGAAATTTGACAAGTTCTCTTTCGCCACTCGTTCTTATATTTTCAGACATTCTTCTCTTTTCAGAGAGCGAGTAATGGCGCTATAACCATAAGCCATAGGGAGCTAGGACTATAGTTAATGCTAAAGTCCCAACCGTTTAAAGACAGATGAAGCATCACTTAACCTTCTTAGACTAGATGCTTCCAACGACCATTTTTAAATAATTTTTTGTTCTGTACACCAAACAGGGCATTCTGTTCAACTATTCTCTCCGACTATTCATTTCCTTTTTCCTTTGATATCTACTGAAGGCTACGTGGGTTCCCCGTGTCTTGTTAAGGTAGATACCAAATTCTCCCTATCACCAACGGTTGCATGGACGTGGCCAGGTGAGCGATCCAGGAGTGTCTTCGTGGAGATTATTACGTGAAGAAACGTATCAGTAACTGGTTTCGTTTCATGGTGGCATGCAATGTCTTCGACGAATTATTCCTCATCGTAGCTCCATCCACGAGGTGTGCAAACGTCAATGCTAATGCTAATGCTAATGCTACTTAGGTCTGAAGGAGTTAATATACTTTTTAAGACAAGGTTTAAATTTATGAATTTTTCAATAGTAAATGGCCCGAAATCAACAATGTTCTCTATTGAAAAGAGGCGTAAAAATACTTCCGATCGTTTGGTGTAAACATTTTGAATTTTTTTTTGAGAAATGACTGAGATATTAATGCCCCTGCCCTTCGGTTCAGAAAGGGGTATGGGCGCGTTCTGTCGAGTCGGTCGAGGCAGATTTCATGTGTGAGTGGGCTGCCACATCAACGTTCAAAAGTGCCTGAACCAAATGGACAGCTTGTAATGATCACTTGAAGATGCGATGGGGGATCATTGCCCTGATGTTCCAGAATGTAGCACGCCATGGGATGTTTCTTGTCTTCTATATCTAAACGTGAGGGAGTTGAGTCAACAAGTGGAAATTAATCGGAAATGATCTCCCATACGCATCCGTTGAACCAGTCTGAACGGCCGTTGTGAAAATATCACCATGAAAATCTCACATGCGCATGGCATGTTGCCGGTTACTAATGATTTCTCTCCTTTCACCTGTTCTCTTCCCTATGCCATGACCGCGAGCATTACCATACCTGAACTGGACATTGGACCAAATTGAGGAAATTTAAAAAAAAACGATCGGAACGGAAACTTGTGAGAAATAACATAGGTTATAAGTGAGTAAAAACTAACTACACACTTGCACATCATCAAGGTAAGAACTTTATAATTATTTTTTCTAAATGGCAATATAATACAAATAATTGAGACCCACCACTATCTTATGCGATGGGTGAACTTATATGACATTAAAAGACTAGAAGTTGGTTTCAGACAAATATAACAGACACAATGAAAGGATAGGAAGAACAAAATTGAATGATGTAGAACACACGAAAATAATAAGACAAAAATAAATGAACCAGAAGAGGTAAGACGAAATGACACCAGACAAAACAGTGGACATGAATAAATGACACACCAACGGACTAGACTACAAAAGACAAGGAATATCGAAACAAATTATTTAAGCTGTAAGCGTGACACTGACTATCAAAATAACAAATAGACAATGGAAAAAAATCAAACGAAAGGACTCAAAATGCTCAAACGTGGCTCCTTACGAGTCATTTGTAACAGCGTCTTCTTGGACGACATGTTCCGTGTACCGCATGAACGAAAGGATCTACGCAACGATATCATCCAAGGCCTGGTGTAGAGGTTTCTACTCTATTAAGAATCCAGCCTACAAAAAAAAAAAAGCTGAAGTTGAAAGACTTTAAATTAAATCTATTGAATAAATCGATTTGGAATTCAACTAAATGGAAATTTTTATAGTTGTAAGGCTAAGCCTTGCTTAACTTTGTGGGTTCCACATATTTGCTTCAAATATTATGGCTTGGTTCAAATATAGGAATTGAATTACAAAACTTCTACATTGATTTTCTTGATGATAGCAATATGTAACTTACGACCTATTGAAAATTTACTCTAGAAGTGTAATTTGCGAGGGGTGCGACACTCATCCATTCATCGTAGATAAGTTTGATTTATCCATGATTTTTTTTTTTATTTTTCTCAATAACTCTCAATATTCTAAATTAGAGTCACGAGTTTGAACAATTTAACTTGATCGTGTGCGTGCAGTTAGCAAAAAATAAACGAATTCTATCCGAAATTCTAGCTTTTAACCCTCAAATCCAAAGATTAAAACGGAAAATGGAAAATTTCTGAAAGAAGTCAAGAAAGCATTTGGTCCAGTTCCAAAAAGAAAAAAAAAATTCTGGAGAAAGTTAGATTTACATTCCTGACCCAGTAGCTTCGTCATCAACACAGCTCAACACATAACACAGAGGAATCAAAGTACTCAGAAATGGGTGATTTTTCACCCACCTTGGAAATAAGTGGACTAACCCATAAAATGGATAAACGCATCATGTGCATTTCGTTCTGCATGAAAAAGACCATATCTTACGTGAAAAACACTGAGAAATTGAATGGTGCCATTTTCAGCTTGCGCCGGGCCCGGAAAATGATCCATTTTATCCCAGTTACCCCTGAATGTGTGTCTTTTTGAGTTGGTATCCATGTTACGACAATCGCCGCTGACTTTAACTATGGAACATATAAAAGAATCATCAGATTTTTTTTAGTGTAGTTTTTATCTTCCCAGTGAATATCCCAGCTCGACGCGCTTGACGAGAAACGTCAAAATTTCTCAGGAGATTGTTGAGAACTGTTGTGACGGAAGTGTGTAGTTCAAATTTTTCGATACTTTATACAGGATGTTATCTAATAGAGATATTGCGAATGCTTACCTCAATTCTAGTAGAAGTAAAGAACGTGTTATACAGCTCTTTTATGCTTCTACTGGAGCAAATGAAGAATTGTTTTCGTTTACGTTGAAGCTTGGATCAAACAGTTCATACGTCGATGGAAAAACATTCATTGCAAAGATAAGTTCTTTGAGAAGCATAAGGAGTGGCTCGATTTTCCTCTAAAGGTAGGTTAAAATATCTTATGCTCATAGTTTATGTCAAGAAAGAGGAACCCACATATTCCACCCAACAGTTAAATGGAACCTTCTTACAAAATTTCTGAAACTTAGCATCCTTTTCAAGATTTTATCTCAGCTCCACTGACTTGATAAAAAATAATTTCAATATTATCGTTTTGCATCTATTCAGTTACAGTTACAGTTTCATAATAAAGAGATGTTTTAGTTTTTGTACACAATTTGTGCATTGATCTGCTTGTGATGCTTATGCTAACAAACTTAATTTAGATTACCAAATTCGGTAACGTTTTATTGATCCTAGATCAGCTGAGCATCAAATCAAGCCTTTCCGTAGCTTTAAAGATAGAGCTTCAGTCTAGCGTACTGGGAGGTGTGGGTTCGAGTGGCACCGGTAGGCAGTGGATTTTTTTCGCCATTTATCGGAAGCACGATTCTATCAAAATCACATGTTCTTGCTTTCAGGTATCGTTCTTCGAAAATAAAAAGTGTTGCAGGTCGATAAACATTGTTCTCCTGTGATCAATATCTTTTGAAAACTTAAAGCATCAAAACTGAAACTTATCAACTTTTAAAGAACTGTTTTGTTGAACAAATATTTAAAGAAGTGATGACTTGCGATTTTATTTATCATCTATTGATTGTGTATTTTTTCATGTTGAAAAAAAAACGTATTTCTTTGTAATTTCGAAATAGATACCTTCTGCTACCTCATCGCCTTTGCCTTTGCCGAAGCAATGGAAAACTCACAGTACACCAGCCAAAATACAGCCGCCAGGTAAACGAAGCGAGACAAAGCGCAAGATCCTCAAGAATTTGTCGGACAGATCTAAAGATGAAGGTAGTAGGCTTTGGCGAGGACAGAGCCGTTAGGAAAGCTATTGCGATCTGCTGAGAAAGCTGCACGTAAAAATTCAAACCCAGCGATGGCTAAAACACTTCTGATGCTGAGGAAGAGAGGAGAAGGCTGGGCCTCCGAGAATCTGCTGCTATCCCATAAATCAGAGAAGTTGAAGCAACCCTCTCTGGAATCATCATTGATGCTTAAAACTCGACTGGGATTGAGTAAGCGGAAGTATACGGTAATTGAAAAATTTCGCCAACCATGTGCACGGGGCAAAATTATTGCAACCTTGGGGTGGTAAAATGGAACACCGAAACCTAGTAATTCCAAAACATTCACCACCGAAGTGGGACAGCGGATATTTATCGAAATGGTGACCTGAGATATGACTCGTGTTCTTGAGTTAGAGGAGGTCAACTTGAAAGCATCGAAGCTCTGTGAAAGTAGGAAAACGGTGGACTGCATTCTGCATGTATCAGCCGGAGTAGATTCAGCAACTGGTTTCGCGCACTACAATCAGGCAGATATCGTTAAGAAAGATGATTCGTTACTCTCCGAACACGTGATGTCGCTCATGTTGATAGCAGATGGGGGAGAAAACATCTGGACAAACCCGAATCCACAGTCAGATACATTCATTCTGTCGAGCGAAATCCGTGAGTTGGGTGAAAAAGACAGACACTGTTACGAGGAAAACATTTGAGAATTTTTTTCACGAGTTGGAGGAAATAAATCAATGCCCAATTCTGATCACTTCGAAAGCGATAGAGCTGCGCATAAGAGTATCCGGAATGTTTGCGATGGTTGACGGAAAAGCGGCAAACGCTATCGTCAACAACAAAGATACGCATGCATGCCCCGTTTGTGCACCAAGAGCTGATCCACGTGTGGGCCCGTCTTATTTCCACTCTAGATTGAATGTTGTGGAATGGTTCATCCGAGTGTCAGCCCAGAAGCAGGTTGCAGGACATCCGGCACAAGCCAATCCAATCGTTAAGGAAAAGGTTCGAGAAATGACGGATCGCTTGGAGGATCATTTCAAGATGAGTATCAATAGATCCAAGATTGGAGGAAGCGGGAGTTGCAACAACGGGAATATGACTCGTCGTCTTTTAGCTGATCCGGAGAAGTTTTCGGAGATTCTTGGGATTAGCCAAGCTCTCGTCGAAAATATTCGGCTAATAAGTAGTTTGGCCCTTTCCTCAGGTAAACTCGACGCTGAGAAGATCAAGCAACTTTATCTAACAATAGAGAGCCAAATCGCCATTGAGTTTCCTTTTGTCAAACGTTTACCGCCTTGTATGTATAAATACAGCCACCCGCCAGAGTTTATAAACAGACTGGTGAGTAAGTCCAATTTTGGTGTCAAGACTAATGAAATAGGAAACTAAATATTAATTAAAATTCACAAAAAGAAACTATTCAATTCTTGACAAATGTATTTTCAACAATACAAATGAAGCACTACTAGTAGTAGTATATTGATATTTTTTCTGTAACTAGAAAATGAGAAGAATGATTAGTAATTTTTATTTAATTCCAACTAACTTTTATTGCTTATCTTGACAGATAGTCGAGTATTAGTTCACGACACTGAAGAAGTCTGCACATTGTAGACGAAATACGCGTATCTGTCAAGATAAGCAATAAAGGTAGTTGGAATTAAATGGAAATTACTAATCATTCTTCTCATTTTCTAGTTACAGGTATTTCACTAAACAGCTCACACTCTCCAGGATATTTTTTCTGGTTTTCAGCCCTATACCATGAACTTCGTTGACGAGCAGGCAGGGGAGAAGTGTCATAAGCGGTATAAATTCGCCCGTACTCCTCTTGCTCGTGAAACGTCTCCAGAAGACAATTTGACGGATCTGATGAGACTGTGTTTAACCTGGTCGTACCCCAAGATGTCTCATTTGGAACATAAATTACAGCACCGAAAAACAGAGGACGATGCATTCTCTTGTCGAATGGCAATGTATACTGTGAATAATTCTGAAAGCACGATTCAGCAATACGAGGACAGTGACGTTTCAGTACTCGAAGACCGTTATTCGGAAGATAGCGAAGGATACAATGATGATGAGGACTAGCGGATAACAAAGACGTGGTGTATGAATAGTCACATACCTTTACATGAAACCAAATGGCCCTTTTCAGGGCACCCCATGTTTCTTGCAAAAAAGTTTAAAGCTTCTAAAATATAAAGACTACGTATATAAAAAAGCGACAGCAGGTCGGCAGTAATAGAGGTAACCCGAATAAACCTCAATCATTGCGACATAGCACAGCAACTGTTGTGGCAGTCAACAACAGAAACAAAGTGTGACGTCGAAATCATTGTGGAACCATACCGTGTTCCTCCCGATAACGGAAACTGGGTAGCAGATAGAGCGGTTATGGCTGCGATACAAGTGATGGGCAGATTCCTCATCCAGGAAGTGCGAAGGGTTCGTCATCGCCAAAATCAACGGGATCTTTGTAGAGCAGCTGCTATGTACCTCCAAGGTGGACCATGGAGCAGTTCCATCAGATGCTGGATGCACTGACTGAAAAGCTCATCGGAAGAAGGCCGGCCGTCATCGGAGGATACTTCAATACTTGGGCTGTGGAGTGGGGCAGCAGATGTACCAACGCAGCCTGCTAGAAGCTCAGACAAAGCTGGAAGTTGCACTATCAAACGTAGGTTCCACCAGCACTTTTCGCAGAGACAATCGTGAATCCGTCATCGATGTTACCTTCTGTAGTCCGTCTCTGATGACAAATATGAACTGGAGAGTGTGTGAGAAGTATACCCATAGCGACCATTTGGCGATCCGGTATAGCATCGGCCAGCGAAATCCTGTCGCAATTCGAAGGACAAATAGTTGCGAGCAGAAGTGAAAGACGAAGGTCTTTGACAAGGAACTCTTTGTTGAGGCACTTCGGTTCGAGATGTTGCGGACGAGCTAACGAATACGTTAGTAAGGGCATGTTACGCAACCATGCAGAGGAAACTGGAGCCGAGGAACAAGCGGTGCTGGTGCTTACTGGTGGAATGAGCATCTCAGCATGCTTCGCGCTAGTTGTCTCAGAGCCAGAAGACGTGTCCAGAGAGCTAAAACTGCAGCAGACAGAGATGTGCACAGGGTTGTGTTCCAAGTGGCAAGGACCGAATTAAAACGAGAGATAAGACTGAGCAAGACGAATTGCTACAAGGAACTGTGCCGAGCCGCTATTGTTAACCCTTGAGACGACGCGTATGGTATTGTTATGGCGAAGATCAAAGGCCCAACAATGGCTGCAGAACTATGTCCAGCAAAACTGAAGGTTATCGTAGAGGGAAGGGAAATCTATGGTGGAGGCTATTCGGACAGTGGTCGAAAGCCGTAAAGGCGTCCAAACAGAAGCGGAGAGGCGATCGATATTGCGCTGTTGTAACGATCGACGTTAAGAACGCCTTCAATAGTGCCAGCTGGGAGGCTATTGCCGAGTCGCTGCACAGAATGAGGGTCCCTGATTACCTGTGCAGAATTCTGATAAGTTTCAGAACCGGGTGCTGATCTACGAGACCTCCCGGGGGGCGGAAATCGGTGAACATCATTGCGGGAGTTCCGCAAGGTTCCATCCTTGGCCCAACACTTTGGAACGGGATGTACAACGGTGTGCTGACGCTGAAGCTTTCCAAAGGCATAGTGATCGTTGGCTTTGCGGATGACATCGTTTTATCAGTGAAGGGCGAAACTCTGGAAGAAGTGGAAATGCTGGCGACCGAAGCCATCGGCCAAATTGAAAGCTAGATGCAGGGGATGAAGCTGCAGATAGCCCACCAGAAAACGGAGGTGCTGATGGTCTAAAACTGCAAAGCGATACAGCGAGCAGAAATCGTATCGGAGGGCCCGGCGAGGGCGATATAGTATATAGGGTCAGATAAAGAGATAAAATACCTAGGAAATACACATAACATTTTTCTAACAATGTTAGCGAATACCAAATTGAGGGTGAGGCAATACCAAAGTAAGACCTCTCAGGTATTCCGGAGGTGTGTGGTCCAAAGCAAGGATAACGAGAAATCGTCAGCCGTATAAATATTAAGTAAATATAGTAAAATAAATTTTTAAATTGGAATACAGAGTGATACCAAGTACCAGGACCCGGGCCCGAGCAGAACACAAAAGCATATGTATACCTAATTTTGATCTTGATAACTGGCCTTGGTATTAAAGAGCTCAGATTAAGAGGTAAAATACCTAAGCAAAATACCTAAGAATTGCAAGCAAAATGTCTCTAGAATAACTAAACTTGATATTCCGGATACCTGGGTAAGTATCTGGTCACCTTAGAGGTATTATTTTGGTATTGTCTTACCTCAATTCGGTATTCGCATGACATTGTGGGAACAATTTGATGGTATTATCCTCAGGTATTTTACCTCTTAATCTGAGCTCATAAATACCAAAGCCAGTTATCAAGTTATTCGCTTCTGCTCGGGTAGTGTTTTCAGTTTTTTAGATCTCTTTAGATAAAAATGAATTTCTGTCTGTCTGTCTGAACCTTATAGACTCGGACACTACTGAACCGATCGGCGTGATATTTTATATGGAGGAGTTTTTGGGACCGGGAAAGGTTCTGATGATAGTTGGAGACCCCTCCCCTATCACAAGAGGGGGGGGGGGGGTCCTAGTTATAAATGAAACACGTATTTCTGCGTAACTCGAGAACCAATCAAGCAAATGGAACCATAATTGGCATGGGAGATTTAGAAAAGAAACAGAAAGATAAAAAAAAAAAAAAAAAAATGGGTTATTTCAATGTTCATTTCAAACCCCTCCGTATTCTGGAAGGGGGGGCTCCCATACAGGTAAAACACAAATTTATGCATAACTCGAGAACTAACCAAGCAAATGGAACCAAATTTGGCATGTGGGGGTTTTTGAAGGAAAAAAAATGTTTCTAAGGTGACTTGAGACCCCTTTCCTTTTTGAAAGGAGGCTCATATACAAATGAAACACAAATTTCTGCATAACTCGAGACCTTATCAAGTTACTGGAACCAAATTTGGCATGTGGAGGTTTTTGAAGGCACGAAATGTTTCTATTGTGGTTTGAGACCCCTCCACCCTCTGAAGAGGGGTCTCCCATACAAATGAAACACGAATTTTTGCATAACTCGAGAACTAATCAAGCAAATCTACTGCTAAAAATCGATTTGTTTCGAGAATTATTTCCTTAAGTTGGAGGTATTGCGCAAGATTCACAAAGCTATGCGCCATTCATCGCGGAATACCGCAGCGATTGAGTGAAAACTCATTATCCGTTTGAGAATTTGCGACCATCTAAATTTTCGTCATCACCTGTATTGTCGTCATTGTATCCAATGGTCAATGAGTTCTTCACTGATTCAAGGTAGAACGCAGATTGTTTTTAAGCATAAAGCTATTTCACTTCATCGAAGTTTTGGCAATTAGCATATCCGGATAAAGTGACATTGTTATTCACAATCAACCTGTTTTATGCTGCTATAAACTGCACAGTGGTTGGATTGTCGTTGTTGCCTACTGTTGCCCTGAAAGCAGCAAAAAATGTTTCCAGATAATCCTGGCTGAATCTTTAGTAGGGTATTTCACTCAGTTCCCAGAGTACTTCGACGTATCTCCTATACATTTAATTGAAATTCTGTAGCAATTCGGTGCAATTTTTAACTACCTCTCTCCCTCACTTAACAAGATAGTAAATATATATATGAATTTTGACATCCTCTTCCTCCTTTTCTTTTCATGTTCCTCAGTAAAAAAGCAAACAAAAAAATCATTGTTTAAACGGTTTATATGGCCAATTAATAACCTTCAATTATTCTCAAATTCATTGGACACAATTCACCGCGCAACTGTCTTTCTGTTCACAAAATGCAACGCGGTGTAACACTTTCGAACCGAACAACCGTGGTTGAGGAGATGCCGTGGTGGTACCGTTGCTCGGAGGAAATCCGCGTGAAATATTTATTTCAATATTTAAATTACTTATATCTGAAATTATATCTTTAATATAAAAATAAACTCTTTTGCATTGGTACGCTTGCTTGTGGTTTTGCTACCACTCATGACGCAACAAAAACATGCTGCTCCGAATAGAAAAATCGGTGCATCTACCAGGGACGACCCCAATGTTTACGTTGCGGGGCGACATCTACGATTTGCAAGTGGTTACACGAAACTAAATTAATCTGTCATGTTGTGGGGCATTAAAACATATTTATTTTGATTAGCCGATACAAAACGGTCTTTTCAATAGGCTTAAGCGCAATTATCAGTTTACCTACATCACAAATAGTAAAACGGATCTTCTTTCTACAGCAAATTAGATAAACAGGATTTAGTAGAAAGTTCCCAATGAACATTCTTAGGGAAAAGACAGCTTCCCATCTGCTCGTTTGAAAACACAGCAGTTTTCTCCAACAAGTTTCCAAGTCTTTCGATTCTTTCACCTCGATGACCTTGAAGGTGATTGCCGTCCTCAGCTCACGAAAATCATTTTGGATGGCCTGTTCCTCACCGTTTTCAAAGAAGTTTGGATATGGTTTAGTGACCGAGTTGAACTCCTTCAAAATGTGCAGTTTCTTGGGGTCAACGCTCGATGCGGTAGTCAGAACTGGATCGTTCAGATCAAAGCGCTTAATGGTCTGTTTAATCAACTTGGTATAGAAAACCGCAACAAATAAAGTAGAAAGCCTCATTTCTGGTATCATCGAGAGTTCCGGATCTAAGCTTTTCGTCTGCTGCCATTCCGATATGTATTTCCAACTTCTTACGAAGATGTTTATCGAAATCTGAAACACTCAAATCGGTCAGGTGTTTTGGGTAATCATCCTCACAAATATTTTCAAGGAGAACCATTGGCGAGACCTCTGCTAATTGCACATGTTCGGGAATTTCGAAGTTTCTGACAGGAAGATACGATTCACTTTGTTGATAAGGGGTAATACTTCGCTCAAAAAGTGAAGCAGTGGTTCGTGTCATCAGTTGTCATTAATATGACAACAATCAAACGGAACGAAAAAAACAACACGAGCTCCGAAAACCGTTCGAAATTCCTTTTGACAACTGACTCCAACGATCTGGTGGCAGATGGGTGCCGAGATTTCAAAGGCGGTGTATCATCTGGAATT
>JAHHFK020001160.1:0-73551 GCA_024533555.2 Aedes koreicus
AGGCAGTTCACATAGAGATGGTGGCAGATCTCACTACGGCTGCATTCTTGGCTGCTCTAAGGAGATTCGTAGCACGGCGTGGGAAACCTGAGGTCATTTTCTGTGACAATGCTACCAATTTCGTCGGAGCACGAAGAGAAATCAACGAATTACATCAACTATTCCGAGCGGAACAGTTCCGTAATGCAGTAGTCACCGAGACAGCGTCAGTGTCAATCGAGTTTAAGTTCATTCCTGCCAGGTCACCGAACTTCGGTGGACTATGGGAAGCGGCCGTTAAATCCCTGAAAGGCCACATGAGGAGAGTCATCGGCAACACTGTACTTCGTTCAGATGAGATGCTCACTGTTGTTACACAGATCGAGGCCTGTCTCAACTCGAGGCCGATTACTCCACTTAGTAACGATCACAGAGACTTAGAAGCTTTGACTCCAGGACATTTTCTGGTTCAACGTCCGCTTACTGCGATTGCGGAGCCCGGTCTTGCAGAAATTTCGGAAAACCGATTGAGCAGATGGCAACGAGTGCAGCAATTCAGTCAGGTGATATGGAAGCGTTGGTCAACTGAGTACTTGTCAGATCTTCACAACAGGAATAAATGGACAAGGAGAAGGGACAATCTTCATATCGGAACGATGGTACTAGTTAAGGAGGATAAACTTCCTCCGCTGCAGTGGCCACTGGGACGCGTGACGGAGATTCACCCTGGAGCTGATAGCATCATAAGAGTGGTAACCGTTCGGACGCAGTATGGAACGTTTCGCCGAGGTATCCAGAAGATTTGTATTCTCCCCATTCAGGATGATCTACCGCACGAAGATGAACCTCAATAGATCATCAAGCATTAAAATCAAAAATAAGTATTTCAGCCCCCATTTGGGGCAGTTTAGGCAGCTGACGACAAATTCTTGTCGTGGATGCCTGGGGGCTACCCTCAAGTTATGTTACACCATGTGAGTGTTCTGTTTGAACCTACTGCTTTGTTTTTTGTCATCAGAGATGTGAGACCCGCTAGCCATTTGTACATCCTAGCCCAATGGAGAAGATTCGTCGATCACGAGATGTCGTCTCAACGTCAATTAATGTCAGCTGGACAGCGTTCCTATCGTCATTGAATCCAATCATCCTATCATCAGCAGCAAGTGGCTGCCCGTCAGTTGAGTATTTATCGCCCCCATGGGGCAAACTTTGGCACTTAATGGATCCTCATCCGTTTTATCGCCAGGGGGCCGAACCATGAGTTACGTTTCGTCTCTGTAACCCATGTACTGGATTACAGCCGTGTTTATCTTCCGCAGGGTTGGAACACTTGACCATCGAGCTGCAGTCTCCGTGTCGGACCTCAACACTACCGAACGTGATATATCAGTGCACGGATTTATCGTGTTAGGTAATGTGGACGTCGTCATCAGGAAATCCCTTGAGTTCGAGCAGCCATTCGTTTCAACCAGTTTCGGAAACCAAGGATGTATGCAGAAGATAGCGCAGCAGAAGTAATCCTCGCTAGGAGAGGAATATGTTATCTTGCCGTTTATTATTAATAACCGTTCTTGCCATTTGTGACTAATTAGAACGAAATGTTAGCATTTTTTCTGTCGTGAACCCACTATTGTTCTTTGTTGTAAAGTTATTATTAAGTTTGTGTTGAGTAAACTCAAGGCCGCCGGTATGTTAGGTATAGTTAGATAACCCGATATAGAACTCACCATACGATTATATTTCAATGCCACTCAGATCACCAAAGCGTCGATCTCTCTGCTCCTCTATCGTAAACCATAAGTGCTATCAACTGATAGCAGCTACCGAGAGAGATTGTGGTGGTAGATCTTCGGCAGCAGATTGATCTGCCTATAAAGCACATTTGTAGATAACGATAAGTTAGTTATCTCCCGCACTCCGGTTGTATCGGTCGGTCAAAAATATATACAGTCCGCTTCTAACGTTGAATTCGATGTCCTTTTTAACAGTGAAATAAATAAATCTTTGAAACGAGTCCGAAAAGGAAATTATTTAATTCGCGAGTGATCCGTGGGTGGCTACCGGCCAGTGCAATTAAATTAACGCTAAAACAGCAACTTTACAATTTATCCATTCAGATTAGTAATTTAGATTCTGCATTCAAGGAGAAACAACACTCTTTTTTTTTTTTTCTTTTTTTGTGTGTATTTTTGTATACTATTTCTTTTTCTCTCACGGGTATTTTTCTTTTTTTTTGAAAGGGTGTGCTTCTTATTTTAATTGGAGTATTTCCTTTTTGTGAGAAAAAATATAGTATGTGGTGTGAGAAAAAAAAATAGTATTGATAAAATTGAGAAAAAAGTGTAAAAGGAAAAGGGGGAAAGGTGTAAAAGAAAAAAAGAAAAAAAAATAAATAAAAAAAAAGAATAAAAAAGTATTAAATAATTAATTTTTTTTTTCATTTGTTTTTTTTCGTTTTTTTTGGGCGGGGGGGGGGGGTTGCGTGGGTGGTTGGGGTGTGAGGAGCCGGGCGGCTATTCTCATACAAAATAAAACTCTATTTATTTCAAATCGATAGTCCAGATTTTATTGATAACTTTACCCATTATATTACAATATAATACTGATCAACTACAGAATAACACCGCCTTTAACCTTCTTGACCAGCTCCAGACGTTTTTCGAAACCGTCATAGGCGACACACACGACTTCCATCGGCATTTCGTCCCAAATTCATTGGATTACGGTTTTGAATTGGTTCATATTAGACGCCCTGTGGTCATTTACCTTCGCCAGCATGTATGACCACACGAAATAATACAAGGGATTCAGATCTGGTGAACTGGGAGGCCATTCATTCTTGTCCAAAAAGTCGGTCAAATTTTCTCGGCACCAGCCCTGAACGGGATTTGCAATATGCGATGGCGTTCCGTCCTGCTGAAACACATAATGATCATTTCCAAATACCTTTTGTACATATTGCTTGACAACTTTCTCCAAAACTTCCGTTTTATAATATACGGCATTTACTTTAACGCCTTTTTCGATGAAAACCAGTGGTAATTTGCCTCGCTTGCAAATTCCTCCCCAAACCATCACTGACGCAGCACTTTGGAACCGTGGAATATTCCTATCACTCTCTGAAACAGTTCTCGAAGAAAGAGCCCACAATCTGTCGTTCTGGACATTGTGGGATTGTTGCAAGACGAATAACTTTTCGTCGGAAAAGATAAGTACTTCCTCATCGTGCCGCGACAAAAGCAGATTTGCTATTTCGAGTCGTTTCTGCTTGGAAGGTTCCGAAACTCCGTGAACCTTACGTTTCTTGAAAGCTTGGAATCCGAGGTCATTTTGCAGTATATTGTGCATTGACGATCCCGAAACATTCAGATCTCCGGCCATTTTACATACAGAGCGCTGTGATTTTTGTCTAATCCGTTCCCTGACCACTTTAACAACTCGTGCAGTCCGCACCGTACGAGTACGACCGGATCTCTTCCGGTCATCCAACGAGCAGGTGTCAAGGTATCTTCAGATGGTTCGGTATGCAAAATCCCGCATTACTCCGAGGTTTTTCAAATTTCTAAAAATAGCTCCCGGGCGCTCACCTTTCAGAAACTATTTTATCACCACAGCACGAAACTACTTCATCGCTGGTAAAAGATAAACAACACATGAAAACAATCGGACATAACCTAAAAGTGTTTGTATAAACATAGTGCAAAACTAAACCAACACATACGTGAAGCATGTTGAGTAGTTGCACGACACCAATGCAAGGAAAAAGTGTATGAGAATATATTGGACACGGTGTAGAATCAAATAAAAGAATGCAAAAGTGATAGTTTCAAATATTGGAATATGTATAAACTATGTATTATAAGTTAAATAATAAAAATAATGACCATATCGCTTTGAAAAATAGGCGATCAGTGACGAACATTTTATTCAATTTTGGGTAAGGAATAATAATGTCCAATATTGAAAAATGACGATTACCCAAATGTTAGTAATAATTACTGTTTAATTTTACCGATATTATTACCGATATTATTTTGTCAACAATAGCTTACTTAGGTAAAATAAATTCCTAATTTTAGGTTTTTTCATCTTAGCGTGTACAGGCAAAATATTGCCTTTATTTTGATTTCGACATTTGCACTCCACTGTAACTGGCCAGTACCCATTAATGGGTAAATATGTACCCATTTTTCGATAGTATATGACACTGTCAAAAAATGGGTACTTTAAAAATCAAAATAATGCATACTAAAGACCCATTTTTTATTTTTAATGAGAGATCAAAAGATGGGTATTTTTCTACCCATTAATGGGTAAAAAATATCTTAGCATTTTCTTGGCTCGCTTTGTTTATTTGAAAGTGCGTGGTTCGAAAAATAGAAAAACTTCGCAGAATCCATTCTACGAAAACGCGAAGAATATGGAAGAACTGAAGGTTAAACTGGATAGCGAAAACTTCCAAAAACTAAGAGGTACGTTAATAATTTAATATTATAATATAAAATGCTTCAATTTCATCAGTAGAATCGTACTTCCGAGTATGTGTCTCTTCCGGGGCGTAAAATCCAAGCTTTCATCAAGTTGACGTCAAAATCATTTAAATCCTTTCAGATATATTCCACGGATATCCTCTCTGGAGGATAACGATGTGATGACCGCTTCAATGGACCACTTGAACGTCGCCGGAATATTTGCCGGTGTGAAAACTCCCGAACGAAACTTAACATACAAATGAAGCACCAATTTCTTCATAACTCGAGAACTACTCAATAAAATAGAACCAAATTTGGCAGGTGAGGGTTTTTGAAGGCAAGAAATGCTTCTATGGTAGTTCAAGACCCCTCTCCCTCTTTAAGGGGGAGGGGGCCTCTCATACTAATAAAACACAAATTTCTGCATAACTCGAGAACTGTTCAAGCAAATGAAACCATATTTGGCATGTGAGGGTTTTTGGAGGCAGGATTTATCTATATATATAAAAATGAATTTCTGTCTGTCTGTCTGAACCTTATAGACTCGGAGACTACTGAACCGATCGGCGTAAAATTTTGTATGGAGAAGTTGTTGGGACCGGGGAAGGTTCTTAAGGTAGTTAGAGACTCCTCCCTTATCACGTACAAATTAAACACATATTTCTGCATAAATCGAGAATTAATCAAGCAAAGGAAACCAAATTTATCATGTGAGAGTTTTTCGAATCAAGAAATATTTCTTTAGTGGTTTGAGACCCTTCTTCTCTCTGAAAGGGGAGGCTCACATACAAATGAAACAGAAGTTTCTGCATAACTCAAGAACTGATCAAGTAAATGGAACCAAATTTTACATGTGGAGTTTTCTGGAAGCAAGAAATGTTTCTATGGTGGTTTGAGACCCCTCCGTCCTCTGTAAGAGGGGGGCTCCCATACAAATGAAACAAAAATTTCTGCATAACTCGAGAAAAAATCTAGCAAATGGAACCAAATTTGGCATGTGGGGGTTTTTGAAGGCAAACAATGTTTCTACTGTGGTTTGAGATCCCCCCGCCCTCCATACAAATGAAACACGAATTTCTGCATAACTCGAGAATAAATCAAACAAATGGAACCAAATTTGGCATGTGGAGGTTTTTGAAGGCAATAAATGTTTCTAAGGTGACTTGAAACCCCTCTTCGTTCTAAAAAGGGGGCTCCCATACAAATGAAACACAAATTTCTGCATAACTCGATCACTAATCAAGCTAATCAAGCATATGAAACCTGTGGAGAAATGCAATGCTCGCCTTAACATCCATACACCTTGGTCGCCACACCTATCTGAGCGCCCTACTGACTGCCGATCCCTCGAGCAGTGCAAGTAGCTGTCAACATCATGCAGCAGCCATTCTCCGATCGAACCGAGACCGACGTGTTTCTACACGTTCTTAACTTTGTAGTTTGTTTTAAAATAAAAGTTCACAAGTGTTCTGTTTTATTCTTGTAATCGCGAGTGCTATTTACTTTTCACATCCAATTCCACGCAGACTTTCCGCTGATTAACCGTGACTCGCCGTCAGGTTATGGGCCCAGCAGGATCGGAGTGAAAAGTTTTCTGTGAAAAGCATTTGGTCAAGGAGACCCATTTTGCTTTGTGTTCCACCTCGAGTGTGACGAAAAGGTGAAGAAGAAGAAGTGCGCGATTGCGAACTGCCCGTGTATGCGCATGTAACCAAAAACCCTCTATTGGGGCAAACAAGTGAACTGTTTTGTCGGTGAAAATGGTTGATCCGCGATTTACCATTGCCAAATTGAATGGCATGAACTGGCAGACATGGAAAGTCCGCCTGGAGAATCTGCTTTGTCGTGAGCATGTGTGGCACACGATTGCCGAAGAAATTCCTGCGGAAAACAGTGAAAAGTGGAAGACGGCTGACCGACGAGCAAAAGCAACACTGATGCTGATGTTGGAGGACAGCCAGCTATCGTTGGTGAAGAAAAGTGTGCATGCCCGCGATGCGTTTGATGCACTGAAAAAATACCACCAGAAGACTACTCGCTCGGTTCGTGTTTCCCTGTTAAAGAAATTGTGCGCGATGAATATGCCAGACCGCGGTGATCTGGAACAGCATTTGCAGGAAGTTGATGAACTTTTTGGACGGCTTGATGCAGCCGGTACTGAACTGGACAAAGACACAAAAATTTGTATGCTTTTGCGAAGCCTTCCCGCGTCGTTTGACAATGTCGTTACGGCTCTTGACAGTCGTTCAGATGATGACATATCTATGGATGTCGTCAAGTCCAGATTGATGGACGAGTTCCAGTGGCGGATGGAACGGGAAGGTGGTAGTGGTAGTGTTTCGAAAAGCGAAAAAGCGATGCGATCCGCGGAAAATGCTAAAGGTGAAAAGCGAGTGTGCCACTTCTGTAAGAAGCCTGGCCATATGTAGCCCAACTGTAGAAAACTGATGTCGAAGAAAGAAAGTGAAAGTGGACAAAAATACAAAAGGGAAGAAAGTGTTAAAGCCTCCCGATGTTTAGAAAGGCAGTCTCACGGTGACCAACTTGAAGGAGGTGTTGCGTTTATCGTCGTCTACATCGGGTGCTGTTAAAACGGGAACGCCATCAGCACGATTCGTTGGAAAACCGTCGTAGAGTGTGGATAGGAAACGAGCTACTTTCCTGCGAAGGTTCGGCAACTCCACCGACACCTCAGAGCTTTTCTAGCTCGAACACGTTCCGCTCGATGTCCTCGCCATCAGTATACCGTTTGTCGCAGATCTGCTTCAGCAGCGAAACCTTCGACGTCAGCGGTGTTTTCTCGTAGTGGTTCCGGAGAGCGTCCCAGGTTTCCTTTGCCGTCTTGAAGGTTTTAATAAGGTTCAGCTGGTTATCCTCCAGAAGTAGCCCAATCGTGGCTCGGGCCATCTGGTCTCCGGTGGTCCAAGCATCAAATTCCGCCACAGTAGCACCCATGGTCGTCGCAGCTCCCGTCGTAGCACCGGTCGTAGCGCTCGCCGTAGCACCCGCCGCCGGTTTGAATCTGATCACGTACCGCCACAGGTTGTTACGAACCAACAGGAACTCGTCCTTGGTTTTCTGGGTGTTTGGGGGATAAGGCTTATTCGGGGGTTTCTTGTACTTCTTAAAAAGGCGACATTTGACTGTGTACATTTTCGAATAAATCGGCCAACAGATTAGCTAGCTCGTGAGGTGAATTGGCCGAAGTTTCTTTAAAAGTCATGTCGGTAGGGATCCGGTTGGATTGCTTACGGATTCGAATATATGACCAAAAGGATGACGGGTTCTGCTTCGCAGTCTGCTCCAATCGTCTGATATAGCAACCAAATGCAGCTTCCTGACAATTGGCGTAATGTGTTTCTAGCGACTGTAGATTGATCCGGTTCACAGTCGTCCGTAATCGAAAGTAGCGTTTACGAACTTTTCGCACCATGTTACGGAGATGCTGTAACTCAGGTGTCCACCACGGTTGCTTAAACGAATAAGGCCGGCTTCTCCGACGTGGAACATATTCCTCCATAATGTCATACAATTTCTCATAAACCATACGTACCGTTTCATCCGTATCGATTGCACAAAATATTTCAGTTTTGTTATTCAGTTCCGGAAAGTGGCAACGTCTAAAATCGAAATCATCAATGACGATCGAAACACTAGCTGGTTGCATGCAGGAGGCATTCACGTCAATGAGAAGAACGAATGGCTTATGATGATTGTCGATTCGGAGGAGGGATGACGGAAGTTCGATAAGTTCAACATCGTTTGGTTCGTTAACAAATGCCAAGTCAAGTGTACGGCCTTTTGAGCTGATGTAGTCCGGAGGCAAACATCGATTCAACCAAAGCGATTTCCTGTTTAGTCGATGCGTTGGACGACAGAAGCTGTCGATCTCTTCATCGTAGGACCATAACAACTGAGGTAGGTTGTAATCTCCAACGATGACAATAAAGGGTGTTCCGATCAAAATTTGGTCAAACAGTTATGTGTGTGAGTCGATCAAAATTTTTATTAATAAGTCAAATTCTTTTCCTTTTTTAAGTTCAGTTAATACAGAATACAGGAGATGTATTCAGCTAAGCTTCATTTTTAACGAATGCGAATTGACGGGTCTTTCGTTTAACAACTGCCATACGATTTTGTACAGTCTCCTTGTCCACTTTAATCTCCGCAGAACGCCAGTTTGCCTTGAACTGTTTCTCGCTCACAACAGCTGTTTGAGTCTTCTTAAGGTTCCGCTTGACGATGGCCCAATATTATTCGATTGGACGGAGCGCTGGCGTGTTGGGAGGGTTCTTGTCCTTGGGCACCACTTGAACGTAGTTGGCAGCATACCACTCCATGGCCTTTTTTCCCAAATCCGGCCAAAATAGAACGGAACAATTGTGTCGCTTCAGGAAAGGCAGTAAACGTTTTTGTAGGCACTCGCTCAGAAAAATTTCCAGGTTGACGGTTCTGGTCGTAATGTAAACGTTGCTCTTCAAACCACAGGTACAGATGGCCTGCCACACCACATATTTCTTCGCGAACTTTGACAGTTTAATGTGCTTGAAAAAATCTGCCACCTTTCCCGGTCCGGTTGCCGTATAAAATTCCTGTCCAGGAAGCTGTTTAAAGTCTGCCTTGACGTAAGTTTCATCGTCCTGTACCACGCAATCAAACTTCGTCAGCATCGGCGTGTACAACTTTCGCGATCGTGCTTTGGCCGACGTGTTTTGTTTATCGTCGCGATTTTTTGTAAATCGACAGTTCAGCTCGTTTTTTAGCTCTATCCACGGTTGAAGGCGCCACTCCCAGCTTCTTTGCGAGCTTCTCGGATGGAGAGGTTGGGGTTCCGCTCGAAACAGCGGGCAACTCTTTTTGTCGGCGCTGTGGCTTCCGGCTTTTGATTTCCCCCCGATCCAGATTCCTGGCTGTCGACAAACGTTCACGGAACACTTTTAACACAGTTGATTTAGCCACATTCAACAATTTCACCAACTTGGCGTGACAGTAGTTTGGATCTTCGCCATGCACGTGCAAAATTTTGATGCGTTGCTTCTCTTCCTCCGACGACATTTTGATAACTGAAGTGCTAATCTCAAAATCAAAATAGAGGCATGATGCTACACGAACACATATTCAAAATGAGTGGGTGTGCAAAAATTTTTACTGCACAATGAAAGGAAATGCATCAAGCTTAAGTCGACCAAATTTTTATCGAAACACCTTTTATTACCAGATTCAGGCGCACTTTCACAGATTTGTTGGACTGCGCTGAGTTCGGTCGAAGATAGGTTCCACACACAAAAATCGTCGACTTGTCTAGTTTGATACGCATAGCGATTTGCTCAATACTACCTCAGTCAACAAGGTCTACCGACCTACAGCTGAGGTTTTCTTTAATCGCAACTAAAACTCCACCCCCTTGCTGAAGGTTGCTAGAAGCTGCACTGCGATCACACCGGAAAATCGAGTAGCTGGCAGCAAACTCTGAGCTAGCGATATCAGAACGAAGCCACGCCTCAGTGAGTATAATGACTTCATATTCACAGGCAGTTTTAGTACGAATGCCTCTGACATTTTGATAATATACCGTTAAATATTGCAGGTCGGTTTCATTCGGGAAGTCGAGGTATTGCGAGCAGTTTCATTCATCGTTATTGATCCATAATGACGGTCGTCTTTGCGTTGGTCGAAGTATTCGGGATGTTGGATCCTGTCTCGGGTATTGTTAGGACGGCTGGCTTCCAAAAAGCCTTTCTCCGAATGCTCCTTTCCTAAAACTATATGAACAAGATCTGACTGGGATAAGTGGAATCCTGCAAAGCCTCTTTCAGTTCTCTTTCAGTTGTATAGGCATCCCTACTTTGTATGGCACAAAGTTCAAAGAACGCACATCCTTTCCTCTCGGAACCAACTTTACGATTTTCAACTCATTGGAGCCTAACCGTTGTGACACTAACTCTGTCACACAGTCATCAGGAGTTTCACTGGATACGTCGGACAAATACAACCAAAACATGCTGTCTACTGTGGCGCAAGTAATTGCAGATTACCCTGAACAGTCAATTCCACGACGAAGTTGCGATGTCCTTTTCGGAGTCGGATCAAATTTCCCGTCGTTCTCACGTTTCCTCAACAAGACTTGGCTGTTTTGGACCAAACGGTCTGCGCCAAAGCGGGGGAAAAAATAGAACGAAGAGTTTGGGCACCGGGTAATTCTAAAAGTTCATCAAGCTGCAAAGTAGTTCATGTAACATCACGGAACATCTCTCAAACGTCTTCATCTGACCCCGTCTTTTCCTTGATGTCCCATTATCACACTGAAAATCTCTTCTTTCCCCTAGTAGATCGACTTAATTTGAATTTCGCACAGTAGCCTTCAGCAATGCGTCACCGTCCGTCGTGATCCTATCTCAAGGGTCTCCAGTTTCAAGCGCACCCTAATGTCAACTGGCGACTTGGCACCACGCTAGTAGATTAGTCTGGTGCTGTTCGATCAATTTGGCACCTCGTGTTCACTGTTTCGTCCTAGTTTAGCAATCATTCGTCGCCAGCAGCCAAAGCCACCAACTTGACGGCTGAGATGGTGGTCCATTTTTTTTTTCGAATGCCGACCCGGTCCCGACGACTATATAAGATTAGATGAAGCGGCTGCCCCTGGCTCACGGCGTGATTTATCGAGCACATCCAATCAGCTGCCACCGAGTGCGCCATTATCAAGATTGTCATCGGCAGTCTTTGGCGAATCGGCACGGCTGTGGCGAATGACCCAGCCAGGGGTCATGTGCTGAAATGTTTTACGGCCATTAGGATCATTTCGGGCCGTTGGCAAATTCGATAATTTGTTTATGGATTTGTATTTATTTCGAGACTTTTCAAGGTTTGCGCCCGTCCGGGTTGGTGGCTTTAGATGGTTGTGGTCGTCCGATTAGATCTCCGGGCAGTTTGCAATAACCGTGAATTAATAGCTGTCAGATCAAGGGGTAATTCGATAGCGACGGTGTTCGGTTTTGAGCTTTATGTTTTCGCGGAAAACAAAAACATTAGTGCAGCAGTTCTCAAGTTATAGTCGCAAAGCTAATCGAAATTTAAATGATGGAAAAATCGAATTTTAAGTTATGGTTTAGAACTGAAATCAATTTGAATTTAATGATATGCAACAATATAAACAAACTTATGACAAGTTTGAGAACCACTGGATCATACGCATTTGTTTAATATTTAATTAGCAGCGCTTATTTTGTAAGCAAATCCCTGGAGCTGTGGTCAATGGTTCGCACCTCACTTGAATGGTTTGTCATTAATTTTTAAATTGGCGATCAAAAATCATCGTTTCACGCACCATCGCAGCAGGCCTTCAGTTGCGACTTCATTAGCCAGTAGTAAACAAGCATAGCCAGCAGCAGCAGGTTTGTGGCGATTAGAGACGACGATGACGGCTTGGACATACCCTTTCCTGCTGAAGTAATAGATTCATACAACCGTTTGTGTAGGGGAGTTGCGGGTTAAAGGAACAACAGATTAACGTTGCGCTGAATAAATGGCTAAAGATTATACACACAGATATTGGGCTATTCTTGCTACATAAAAGCTGGATGAGAGACACAGAAAATAATGTTGAAGCCTGATTATTAATAAAATAAATGTTTAAACTTATTGACAGGTAAGTTTTCACGGCAGGATAAAAGATGTATCGTGATTTTATCAAAGAAAGGTAGAATAGGGGTATCTCCTATCGTTACACTTTTAAGATGTATTTTGAAATACTAATTAAGGCCCCATTATTATTCCAAAATACCTCTTAAAAGACTACAGAATTGTAAAGATATCTTCATCAATAGATGGGCGCATCTGAAACTACAATGAAGGCAAGTTCAGTTAAGCGTTCCTGTTAGGTAATTTAAAACAGTTCTACGTCAAAGTTTTGTAAATGGAATACTGAGTTGATAGTTCAATTTTACATCACTATCTATCCAAGCCACATTATTTTTTATCGTTAGGGCAGTTTTACAGAATCTTATTAAACCGTAAATTTTTCGATCCAATATTCTTTCTATTACGATTACCCATTCGAGCTCCTTTTTAGGTTTATAAAACCATATGGAACTGCTACTGAAGAAAGGGTCTTTTAGTTATATTTTATCTTTTCATATAAAATAAAACTGATAGATAAAATGCATCTAGAAATACAACTCTCCTTGAGGTGTTCAAACACAATACAAGGCTATCTTGATGGCGTTTGTCTTGTCGATTCTTTTTACAGCACCCATGATAACGAACAATCAATGTGCAACTAGCAATTTAAAATTGGTTAACTGTTGTCGAACCACGGACTAATTACGAACCTCGGACGGACGATTTATGCATGACGCACCTGGTCAAAATTTGCAGTGTATCAAGTTCCATATATACTAGAATTTCATTACCAGAGCAGTACTAGAAAAATACAGCAACACTGTTTTATTTCAACTTCGGCAACACTGTTTTCTTGTCAAAACAAAGTCACCAAAGTTTATCACGAGGTCACAGGCGAGGATTACGAATCGAGTTCCAACAAATTCCGAATTTCTCGATGTTCTGATGGCATGTGCTGGAGGATCGTCGATTTGTTCAATGCCCAATTGTACAGCTTGAATCCTACATCTTGGAACTCGATCATCATTGGAACTCTAAGCCGATACATCAATCATTTTGTTATATCAGGTACGTAACTTTAATCAGTTTTTTTAATCCAAGTACAGTTCCTGTTGCAGAGCACTTTAGTCGAGTATCTGCCTAACTGAAGATTGCAATGATTTTTGTCTAAAATTATGAATTTTTTGTTTGGATATTTCTTCTAGAGTCTCAACGTTTGAATAGAATTCAATAGTACTGAACCAGGGTGGCAGCTTCAAAATCATTTTCAGAACCTTGTTCTGAATCCTTTGAAGTGCTTTTTTCCTAGTAGCACAACAACTAGACCATATTGGCACAGCATAAAGCATGGCCGGTCTAAAAATTTGTTTGAATATTAGAAGTTGGTTCTTCAAACAAAGTTTGGATTTTTTGTTTATAAGAGGATATAAACATTTTATATATTTATTACATTTGGCTTGAATGCCCTCAATGTGATCTTTAAAAGTTAATTTTTGATCATGTATCAGTCCAAGATATTTTACTTGATTTGACCAACAAATTGGAACTCGGTTCATAGTGACCATATGAAAATTACTTGGTTTCAAAAATGCAGCTCTAGGCTTGTGTGGGAATATTATAAGTTGAGTTTTGGAAGCATTAGGAGAAATCTTCCATTTTTGGAAATAATCTGTAAAAATGTCCAAGCTTTTTTGTAGCTTCCTGGATATAACACGAAGACTTTTTCCTTTAGTGGAAATGCCTGTGTCATCAGCAAAGCAAGATTTTTGACAGCCCTGAGGTAAATCAGGGAGATCTGAAGTGAAAATGTTATAAAGTATTGGCCCAAGAATGCTACCTTGAGGATCACCCGCTCTGATTGATCCTCAAGGCAATTGGCAATTGATCAGATTTACAATTCTGATAATTTACTTGTGAAGTTCTATCAGTTAAGTAGTTTTGAACTAATTTCATGATATAAAGCGGAAAATTGAACTTTTTCAGTTCCGTAATCAAATCTTCATGTCAAACGCTGTCGAATGCTTTTTTATGTCTAGAAGAGCAACTCCAGTGGAGCAGCCTTCAGCTTTGTTTGAACGAATTAAATTTGTAACTCTCAAAAGTTGATGCGTAGTTAAATGCCCATGGCGAAATCCAAACTGTTAATCAGCAAAAATTGAGTTTGTATTGATGTGAAGCATCATTCTATTCAAAATTATTTTTTCAAAAAGTTTACTGATTGAAGAAAGCAAACTGATTGGTCGGTAGCTAGAAGCTTCAGCCGGATTTTTGTCTGGCTTCAAAATAGGTACGACTTTTGCATTTTTCCATTTATCTGGAAAGTATGCCAGATGAAAACATGTGTTCCATAGTTTTACCAAGAAAGACAAAGTATTCTCAGCGAGTTTTTTAATGAGGATATAGAAAACTCCACCATCACCGGGTACTTCCATATTTTGAAATTTTTTAGTTATTGTTTTTACTTCATCCAAATCGGGGAATCAAAAATATTTTCTTGTGAGAAAATATTCAGATACTCCCTGAAAACCTGATCCTCAATAGGATTTGTAAGACTCAAACTGAAATTATGGGAGCTCTCAAACTGCTTAACAAATTTATGAGCTTTTTCCGCAGTTTTGAGCAAAATTTTATCACCTTCCTTAAGCGCTGGTATAGGCTTTTGAGGTTTTTTCAAGATCCTAGAGAGTTTCCAGAAAGGTTTGGAACTCGGATCTTATGTTGACACATTATTTTCAAAATGTTTGTTCCTCAGGGCAAAGAAGCGTTTTTTAATTTATTTTTGTAAATCTCGCCGTATGACTTTCATAGCGGGATCACGTGTTCTTTGATATTGACGCCTGAGTACATTTTTCAGACGAATCAAGAGCTGAAGATCGTCATCAATTATAACTGAATCGAATTTAACCTCGCATTTTGGCACTGAAGCAGCTCTTGCTCTATTTATTGAGAAAGCCAGAGATTCAAGAGCATTATTAATTTCATTTCTTGTTTGCAATGGAACTTTAGGATCAGAGTTTTATTCCATAAATGTTTGATACTGATCCCAATTAGCTCTATGGTAGTGGAAAGTAGAACTGATGGAATTAGATATGATTTCTTGAGATATTTCAAATGTTACTGGAAGGTGATCAGAACCAAAGTCAGCATGGGTAATCAATTGACTACAAAGTTGACATGAATCAGTTAGGACCAAATCAATAGTTGAGGGATTTCTGGCTGAAGAAATTGGGGGTATTGAATAGTGTAGTAGCCTGCGGAACAATGATCAAAAAGTATATTACCATTGGCATTGCTTTGCGAATTATTCCATAAGCGGTGTTTTGCATTGAAATCACCAATAACGAAGAATTTAGACCTATGACGAGTAAGTTCTGGAGGTCACCTTGAGCCAGTTCTTTTGCTGGCCAGTGCATTGGAAAGGCAAATAGGCAGCTATAAAAGTAAATTGGCCAAATTTGGTTTCAACTGAAACCCTCAAAGTTTCAAAAACTTTGGTTTCAAATGAAGAAAGAATGTGATGTTTGATACGCCTATGGACAATGATGGCAACGCCATCACCAGCTCCATTAAGGCGATCATTTCGGTAGACAAAATAATTTGGATCTCTTTTGACCTTATGGGCAGGTTTGAGATAAGTCTCAGTTATAACAGCAATATGCACGTTATGAACTCTTAAAAAATTAAATAGCTCATCCTCGTTATCTCTGATGGATCGCGCATTCCAATTCAAAATATTGAATGACTTAAAATCCATTACTGAACTTCAATGTCATGACAATATTATTGGCAAATTTAATACCAGTTTGGATAGCTTTAAACATGGAATTAGTTTTTAGCATATCGGTTATCATATCGTTAACGATTGCTGTAAAAAATCTAATTTAGGAGCGGATATGTTACCTAAATCAAATTCATCAGAAGTCCCGTGGGAATTTTCGTTTTTGTTTCTACCCGCTGCAACGGCAGCGTAGGTAGGTCCATTTACATGTTGAACATTGTTAACAACATGGTTGGGTAAGAATGTGGGTTTGCAGATTGAACCCTGTTGGTGCCTGCTGGTATCCAAATAGTATTTACTCCTCGTTGATCGTTTGAAGTTACAGTTGCGGATGAAAAAACCTGTCCGCTGTTTCTACCGACGGTTTGGTAGGAATTTGTTCTTTGCTGATCGTTGTTAACAGCTGCAGAATGGGTAGTAGCTGGTCGGGAACGTATATTGTTTCCTACCTTGCGTTTAGTGCGCGACTGCAAAATTGCTTTGCGAGTCTTGCACTCCCAAAAATTTGATTTATGGTTTTCACCACAATTTGAACATTAGAATTTTTTAGGATCTTCCTTCACAGGACAGTCGTCCTTAGTGTGCGAGGAATCACCACAATTCATGCATTTACCAATCATATGGCAATGCTTTGTTCCGTGACCCCATCCCTGGCACTTACGGCACTGGGTGAGGCTTTGGAAATTTGCTCCAGTCTTCCTGAAATGTTCCCACTTCACCTGGACATGGAGCAAAAGGCTTGCTTTTTCTAAAGCCTTAAGGCTATTAAGTGCACTTGACTTTTAATTACTTGGACTGGGCTAATCCCAAGTAATTTTATCAACTCGTTTTTTATTTCTTCCAGAGATTCACCTCCACCACCATTTCATTATTCCAAGCATTTCAATAACTCGCAAATTGGTTTGGTTGTAGTTTTAAATTTTCCAAACGGTTCTTTGGAAAAAAGATTTTGGATTGGTGTTTCTCTTCTTGACGAATTATATTCGTTATATTCACATCGGGAATCCTAACGTATCCTCCACTATCATGATGATATCGTCCACCGTTTCGTCCTTCTTTGCACCATCCATGTCTATTTGCAGTCCTGTTACGCTTCGTGTATCTTATCTGGACTAATATCAAGAAAGCTCTCCTCCAGTCAGCATTGATTAATCTTTCGCATCGTCCAGTTTTCAAATCGCTGTAATAACAGCGCCAATAAACGTGGTGAATCTTGTCAACCAATTTGATCGTATAAGTCAAACTTTCTTGCAGCTTTCGTAGAAACTCGTAGTAATCCGCTTAGTCAACTCGGGAATTGCGTGATTAAACCGAACGGTGCACTCGATCGACAGTGCCAAACAGGACACATCCGGAGGTCGCCGTCGTTCGATCACTAATGTTTTCCATTAGGAAAGATCCATGCCGGAACACATTCGTCATATCATCAAAATGCCCCTGAGCAACCTCTGGCATCTGCTGCCGTTCGGCGTCGTTTGTGGCGGCGCTGCAAAAATGAAAATTTGATGATTAATTAAAATAAAACTTAGGTATTCTTGTAGAAACGTACTCATCCTTCAAACAGACAAATAGATTGTTGCTATAATCCGCCCTAAGAGAAGCATCGTGAGCATTGTGAGAGTACCATCCGCCGGTTTATAGATGAAAAATCTATGCAATGGTTCCATTTCCATCGATGCCGATTGTATCAAATTGCCAATCAATATTTGTTAACGAAATCAGTTGACATAATAACATACATGCACAATAAAATACGTCTACACAATTTCGAAAATATTCTAGTATACCCGGCACTTTGACAGTACTAGAAGCTGGTTCTCTAGTACGATAGTGATCCATAATTGTTTAATGGTTTCTTCGGCACACCCTCGTGCTTCCCTTTTGGGTCGTTGGTAGAACCAGCAATCAATGTGCAACTAGTGATTTGAAATTGGTTCACTGTTATAGAACCCCTAGTTCCGAAGTACACCTTGCAGTCTGCACCTTGCTATGCACTCTTGCGCTTTTCAGTGCCTTTTGGTACAAGTATCTTTGTTTTTGGTTTGATTCGCTATATTATTTTGACAGAATATTTGAGAGTGTATTGGTGTGAGTTACGGTCTTAGGGGCGAATCATTAAGCTTGGGACCGGTGTGCTAGTACTTCCTCTTGGCTCGACGACGCTCTTGGCTCAGTCAGTACTAGCACATCGGTCCCAAGCTCGGTCCCAAGCTCGATGATTCGCCCCTAACAACGTAGCTCACACCAACACATTCTCAAATGCTGTGTCAAAATAACATAGTGAATCAAAACAACAACCAAGATACTAGTACCAGAAGGTACCGAAAAGCGCAAGAATTATTGCAAGGTGCAGACTGCAAGGTATACTTCGGACCTAGGGGTTCTACAACAGTGAACCAATTTCAAATCGCTAGTTGCACATTGATTGTTGGTAGAACCCCTTGGTACGAAGTACACCTTGCAGAATGCACCTTGCAATACACTCTTGCGCTTATCGGCAGCTTTTGGTACTAGTATCTTTGTTTATGTTTTGATTCGCTATGTTAATTGACACAATATTTGAGGGTATGTTGGTGTGAGCTACGTTATTAGGGGCGAATCATCAAGCTTGGGCCGGTGCGCTAGTACTTCCTGAGCCAACAAATATATTGATTTTCTCCATGACTATCCAGCCGCTGTTATAACTCTGTAGTCTGAACAAAGCATTAGGCTGCCTCGATTCAAAAAACAAATCGAAATTGCGAACGCCCATTGTAATTATGCTTGGAAGTTTTCCAACAGCCACCACTGATAATAATCAGTTCTTTTTTATCGTTTAGCTAGAGGACTATTGACTTGGCGTATTCGGTTGTTCAGTATGGGGCAAGGGGGTAAGTCACTCGAACATCATGTTTTAACTCCGACAAATTTCAAACACCTCGCCACCAGATAAGAGATAAAGTCGGCGTCGGTGGTGTAGTGGTAAGCGTGACTGCTACTTGGCACCTCAGTGGATCTGGGTTCAATCCCAGTCGACGCCGGTGGTTTTTCTGAGGCGAAAAAATCTGGTCACGTCTTCCTTCGGAAGGGAAGTAAAGCCGTTGGTCCCGACTCATATTCATGAGTCGTTATGTAGGGTCCAGGTGGTGGAGTCGTCTTCCTGGCGTCGGTGATTGTCACCATGTGAGGAAATAGGCCGACGTAAAAAAAAAGAACAAAAAAGATAAGAGATAAATCCATTTCTGGAACTACTTACACCAATCGTTTTCTTTATTTTCCTACTGTTTTGTTTCCCTCTCGCTTGCTCTGATGTGATGCAGATGATGCATAAGTCTAGACAAAATCGTCAACATATCGAAAGTAACCATTGTAAACAATGACTTAAGACGTAAATTTCCTGGAAATGCCTGGTTGCTAACATCTATATCCAGTACCGACGGGACTCGGTACTGTTTCTGGTGCTATTTTGTTTGTGGGAGCAAGCAGATCCCAGAAAAATACAATAGAAGTCATTGTTTACAAATGTTACTTTCGACCTTTTGACTATTTTGTCTAGAAGTGTACGTGGATTAAACGTCAAAAAGGTCCATGGTTGCCAGTAAGCATAAATTTTCGATTGTAGACCCTTTTGACAGACATGTTTATACACAGAATCACCCCGAAACACGATCATCATAAACACAGGTGACTAACTCCGTGGTATAAGATAAGTAGAATTTTCTGTTTTTGTTACTAAAAGCTGCTTTTAAAGTCCGAAGGTAACAGATTTATGAAGCGTTTGCTGATAAAAGTATTTGATATGAGCTTACATGGAGAAAGTTATTCGAGTATGTTATTAAGTAAGTTATTTTATCGCATGATTTTAAACTTTTCAAATTGGGGGGAGATAGCTCATCGAATTTTCAGGTCCGCCTCTAAGTACCAGGTGGGTCTCCACCGATTGCTTATCGATTTGAAAGACGTCTGCATTGAGTTAACTCAAACTATAACAATCAGTCCACTATATCACAAAACATTGCGAATGATTGAGTGGATTGGAGATAATGAAATCATTGGGTAAAGGACCAAGTCTCACTCGGTTGGTGCTCAACCGATGAACTTGGACATCCATAGAAGCATAAAATTATCAGAAGGCACGAAATGCATCTACAAACTCATATTTTCACCAAATCCCTCAATCGTAATAAATCCAATCAGCAATAACCGAACATCGCTTAACTCATATATCACCGAACGCTGACAAAAAACGACTTTTCTGTTGCAATTATGGAATTCGGTTCTTCTTGGTTGTGCTGGAATTTGGGTTGAAATCGCTTTGAATCTAGCTTCGAATTTCATAGCAATAAAACCAGTTTGGTCAGTTTCATTGTTTATTGATGTAAAACATCCTCATACATTGTCCTATTTTCAAATTGCAAGCCAGATACATAACCTGCAACGTGTTCATGGCAGAAAAAAACAGACTATAGCGCAGGATGCCTGCAAATATAATTACAACATTAGTATTAAATACTTACAGAAGATTTCAACTAAACGTAGTTGTAGTCTCTGAGTTATTTTTTCCATTTTCATCCAAGGGGCAAGACAGTTCCTTATAACGAGCATTTTCAGAGTTGCTTTTGAGGTACCTCGAGTAACTCACGTTGCTCAGCAAGCGTGCACTGTCGTTTGTTTTCTCTCTGTTTTTGCTCAGCAGCTGTCAAACAAACCGCACGCTAGTACATGAACTCTCGTGTGTGAACAACTCGACACAAGACATTTTCAATGTTTTTATTTTTTTCTATGTAACTCTGATTATGAAAATAACCTATTTTCGCTCAAAATACATATCTGATATGCTCGCACAATTTAATATCGTATTGATTACTATTTGTGTGAGCTTTTTCGTGAAGAAGTTATTTTAATTTCTCCAATCAAGTCACACGTTGAATGTACCCATCAGTTTCAGCTTGACCTGCTATTTGTTATTGCGGTATCATTCCATCTGGCGGTTAGACTATCAACTGGTGCTGTGGAACAAGGACAGGAGAAGAGACAAACGAGATTATTAGCAAATTACCAGTCTAGAAACATCGGACTTTTGTAAAGCCGTCCGTATCACGTATCACATCTTAAATAATCCTAGAACCCTATGTGGTGGATACCCGCCTTAACGATACTTTAAAGGCGCGCGATCCGCAGAAAGCGCAACAGTCCAAAGTTCCGAGACCGGGCGATTGCGATTTATGCTGACCGCGGCGGAAAGAGTCACGTAGGCATCGACCGCATGCATGGTAGAATATGATGAAGAGAGTTGAATTAAATTAGTCTTCTTACACCCAGCCTGGTCGAGTGAAGTGCACTTACGTATATCACATCCGTCGTTGTAACAGTGCACCTCAAAAGACCTCATGGTCTTGGAATAGGGCTCGCCGTTGTTCCATCTTCTACTGATATTAGCAGAATGTCCAGAATTTTTCCAAACAAATTGGAAGTCAAGCTTTTTGAAACTGGCAACCGATAAAAAGCGATAAAGATTTATTCAATTTTAAGCTATATTAAGTTACTCGCGGTGAGTCAATGCAACTCCAAGTATAGCTGTCTCACCCCTAGTTTTCACCTGACAGAAAACACAGTACGGAGAATTTTCGCGCCGCACACGCGAGATAAAATGGCTGACGATTTTTCAGACCTTATCGAGTCAGCTAAAATAACCTAGTTTTTCGGTATTTTAGCTAACTCGATAAGGTCCGAGTTAGCTAAAATACCATCGTGGAATTGACTCGAAGAGAAATGTTTGACGTTTAAGAGTATTCAGGGAATGCTCGGTTCAGTTTACCGAGTTTTCTCGGTTTTCGTGTACCGATCTCTTGAATATCCCTGCTTTACCGTACTGTTTGGTTCATCTTTCATTTTTATCTGTCAAGTATATCATATAAAGGGCGTTTCGATCAAAATTTGGTCAAACAGTAATGTGTGTGAGTCGATCAAAGTTTTTTTTTATAAATATGTCAAATTCTTTTTTTTTCAAGTTCAGTTAATACAGAAAACAGGAGAAATAATAAGCTAAGCTTCATTTTTACCGAATGCGAATTGCCGGGTCTTTCGTTTAACACCTGCCATAAGATTTTGTACAGTCTCCTTGTCCACTTTATTCGCCGCAGAACGCCAGTTTGCCTTGAACTATTTCTCGCTGACAACAGCTTTTTGAGTCTTCTTAAGGTTCCACTTGACGATGGCTCAATATTGTTCGATTGAGCGGAGCTCTGGCGTGTTGGGAGGGTTCTTGTCCTTGGGCCCCACTTGAACGTTGTTGGCAGCATACCACTCCATGGCCTTTTTTCCGTAATGGCAAGATGCCAAATCCAGCCAAAATAGAACGGAACAATTGTGTCGCTTCAGGAAAGCTAGGAAACGTTTTTGTAGGCACTTGCTCAGATAAATTTCCTGGTTGACGGTTCCGGTCGCAATGTAAACGTTGCTCTTCAAGCCACAGGTACAGATGGCCTGCCACACCACATATTTCTTCGCGAACTTTGACAGTTTAATGTGCTTGAAAATATCTGCCACCTTTCCCCGTCCGGTTGCCGTATAAAATTCCTGTCCAGGAAGCTGTTTAAAGTCTACCTTGACGTAAGTTTCATCGTCCTGTACCACGCAATCAAACTTCGTCAGCATCGTCGTGTACAACTTTCGCGATCGTGCTTTGGCCGACGTGTTTTGTTTATCGTCGCGATTTGGAGTCACCACTTTCTTGTAAGTTTTTTAGCTCTATCCACGGTTGATGGTGCCACTCCCAGCTTCTTTGCATCATCTCGGACGTAGAGGTTGGGCTTCCGCTCGAAACAGTGGGCAACTCTTTTTGTCGTCGCTGTGGCCTCCGGCTTTCGATTTCCCCCCGATCCAGCTTTCCTGGCTGTCGACAAACGTTCACCGAACACTTTTAATACGTTGGTAACAGTTGATTTAGTCACATTCAACAATTTCGCCAACTTGGCGTGAGAGTAGTTTGGATCTTCGCCATGCACGTGCAAAAGTTTTATGCGTTGCTTCTCTTCCTTCGACGACATTTTGATAACTGAAGTGCTAATCTCAAAATCAAAAAAGAGGCATGATGCTACACGCACACATCTTAAAAATGAGGGGTGTGCAAAATTTTTTAATGCACGATGAAATGCGTCAAGTTGAAGTCGACCAAATTTTGATCGAAACACCCTTTAGTAACCAAAAATCGGGTTTGACTCGAAAAAATGCACCCGAAAACAGTATATGTAAACGATTTATTTGGTTTCTTAATGGTAACCGATGTGGTTCGGTAGAAAACTGCACCGAGTTCGGTGTTATTTTCTAAGTGTGTAAACTACAGTTAAAAACGTCTTTATTCTTCGGATGTTCAAGCACAGAGAACAGACATGGATGTCCATATACCTTTTATTGAAAAACGTGTGTAAAAGTATAGGGGGGCAGCCAGTTTAAGAAGCAAGTGTAGAGAAAAACAAACAAAATGTTCAGGTTATGTGTTTGGCTTTTAATTGACGATCATTGACATGGCAGTTATCACACAACTGCAGCGCCGCCTACCAGGAGCATAACGACATACATTTGAAATGTCGGTTTGAAGTTTTACACAAGTAGCAGACCGAAGATGAACGTCTGTTCTCTGTTTTTCAAGTAAGACTAATGAAAAAAGAAAATGTCATTATGCAAAAAGTTGCTTCGATTAGTTATGGCATGCTGCGTAGCTTACCCTCAACGCTCCTCCTCAATGCCGCTGCTGTAGACCACACTGCTGCCGAATAACTTCCAAGTGTACCCGTGATAATGGTTTAGTCAGGAGATCCGCTGCCATCCTTTCCGTTGGACAGTATTCGTTATTGATAACACCTTTCGTCTTCAGGTCCTTGGCGTAATGCAATTTCGTAGAGATGTGTTTCGTGCGGTTACTGAACATTTCTTTATCCAGCATCTTAAAACAGCTTTGATTGTCACTTCTGTTTTCTCACTTAGATCCTCCAACAGTCTCTGCAGCCAAACCGCTTCTTGGAATGCCTCGGAAAGTGCTACGAACACTACGCCTCTGCAGTAGACACTGAAACGCAGCTCTGCTAACGGTAGGAGATTGTGCCTCCACAGTATTTGAACATGTATCCGCTTTCGAAAGAGCTTTCGTCCCGTTGGCGACCCAAACGGCCTCCGTTGCTGCATCGTCCAGATTCTCGAAGAAATCCCGATAATTTGCGATGTGGCAAGAATTCCCGATAAAATCCATTGGTTCTCCGCTTGATTCGCTCATCCAGTGAGGAACGCGTAGTGATCATCATCGTCATGCTGCTCCACCTGGTTTATTTTGTGATGCTTGGCTACCGCTTTTGGTAACTGTTCCGCATCTTTTCGCAGCTTTCCATGCTTGAAGATTTTTCACAGTTCACCCACTGGTGGCCCAACTTTTTGCAGAAGAAACATTGATCCTTTTCGGCCTTCGAATCTGCGTACAGAACGGTTTTCGAATCCTCCTCTTCACCTTGCACTGCTTCCTTTTTCTGCCACTGATCAATCAGCTTACCCTTCACCATGTTCAGGGTCTGATCATCCTCCGGTCGGGCTAGTTGACTCTAGTGTGATATGTAGGACCTCTGGTGAGGAAGAAAAATGGTGGGGGGGGGGGTGGGAGGGGGGGGGGGGGGGGACTTTGTTTATTAGGAAAAATTGGGAGGGGTGGAAAGGAGGGAAAAATGGGGGGGGGGGGGGGGGGGGGGGGGGGAGGGGGGGGGGGTGGGTTTGAAGGCAGGGATAAGGTGCGACTCAAATCTCTTTGAGTGCAGCACGCGCTGCTACGAGAGAGCACATTAAATTTCAAAGAGACGTGAAAGTGCAGTCAGTACTCTTGTGCACCCTTGTTTTGCCGTGCGCTCAAAGCCGCACATCTCATTTCGAATTTGCTCTCGTCTCTTTTGGCATTTCCGATTGCACTCTCCCTTGTCGTCTCTGTGCCAACTCAAGTGCGAAAAACAGACACAGTGGCACTCTAGATTGGCCCTGCACAAATTTGTGTTTACTTCACATGTTTTAATAATGTTTTGTGTAATAAACTACAGGGTCCAATTATGTACGTAGAATCGAGCATTTTATTAGACAACTGAAAAACTGATAATTTCATGTACCATCCATGAGTAACAATGAAAATTATCATCCATGAGTAATGTGTGCTAAAAAGTATTAGGTTTTTTTTTGTGAATTTAGATTTTAATAAAAATGTTGCCTCTTTGAACCTCTACAATGCCTTTTTGTAACTAAAATCAAAAAATTTCAATTTGATACCATTATCCAAAGCACGAGCCAAAGCACAGAGTAAAGCACAGAGTAATGCACAGTGTAACGCACAGTGCATTACTCTTTATCTCTGAAAGAGAAGTGCATGTGAGGCTTTCTGTCTCTCGTGCTGCTATGAAATCTCTCGCACGTTCGTTTTGTGCGCTCTTCTAAAAAAGGAGACGCACATTAGAAATTGGGTGAAGCACTTGTCTATTTTGCACTGCTCTGAGTATTTCGACAATCCCTGGCCCTAAGTGTTCACTTGGATACTTTGCAAAATTGCTACATCAATAAATCGACAAAGATTTTTATGCCCCAAATGAAAAAAGTTAAAAAGGGTTTTTTTGTAATTTTTGTGGAAAGTAGTGCGTGTGCACTCTTTATGGGGGATGTGTCATCTCTTCGAAATGACGGTGGTTGATTGATAAGGCGAGTTTTGAATGACGAGAATTTTGCGGAAAAGTCATTGTTTTCGTTTGTCAGTTTTGTCGAAATATATGTGAGGATTATTTGACGTGAACGACATCTCACCGAATTTTTTTGCTGATGAAATCTTGTCATATAACTTATGTGCAACATAGAAAAAAATAATGAATTTTAACAGGCGCGTAAAATTTCCGCTCGTTTAACTCCAAGCGAAATGAGGCATAGACAACGAAATTGTTTGCAATTTTTCATGCGCCATACAACAATGCTTGCAATCTTCCATACAATAGACTAGTTTCAGGCGTTATCTGGGTTAAATTTACGTGAAATATCCCTTTAATTTCTGCCGTTCCCTTTATGTGCATTAGATAACACATAAAATTACAAGTTTCTTTCAAACTGCGTAATGGGTCAAACTATGACGTTTTCTTCAAAGCGGTTCCAATATAAACATTAACCGCAATATCAACAACCAACCGAACTCAATAAAAGAACAAATAAAAATAAGTAACCTGTTCGTTCGACCACCTCTTCCCCTATTTGTCTGTGCGCGCGCCTCAGCGTGAAACTTCAACATTCCAATCTAGTAGGCAAGGCGATCGCCACGGCAGCAGGCCTGATTAATTTCCATATTTTGGCGACAAGAAAAGCTCACCTCACCCGTCAGCGTCAGGTTTAATGGCCTCCAACGGTCGTCGCGCCACCGCTCCGGTTGAGATTTCGCATCACCGACTTAACGACCGACGACGCCGCGCGGCGCTTGGCTCTATCACAGGTGTTTCCAGTGGAATCTAGTTGTATCAGGATGAGTTTTCATTCCAGCCCATTAGGAGTGAGCGATCGTAGTGAATTTTACGATATTCAAATTTTTGCCAAATGTTCCCGCCGTACTTGGAGAGGTCGTTCCTTGGCATTGGGTTTATGGCTTGTTTTGAAACAATTTTGCACACAGGATTTCGATAGGAGTTCCCCTGTATGCAAATGAAGCTCATACTAGTTTGACACATTTTTATTCTGCACGCTATGCTAATATTTTCGATGAGAATGGTTACACTGTCAAATTTGGGTTCATAATTTGGCGTTATCGTTAGAAGCCGAAGGCTGAAGCGACTTTTGCATGGTTTTTTTTTTACGATTGCATAATTTGGTGGGCATTGAAAAATGGTTGAATTTAAATTCCTGTGGAGTTGGTCAGTTGCTGCACCTGTTAGGAAGCATAAAATTAGTCATGTGATCATAAACCCCACCAGGAACCTGACCACGGTGAATGTGAGCACGTCGTATCAAACATATTCGAATCTAACCAATTCGTTCCACACTGGGGTAGTCGTTCGTTTCAAAAGTGACTGGGTGCACCTAGGAAGGATTACAAAACAAACAAAACCATCAAGCAAACCAATCCCAAACAACGAATTCTTCGGGGGAAAAAAAAAACGGAAAGCTTACTTGGACCATGGAGCACTGCGGCCAACGACGGCCATAACCATGCTGTGATGCAATAATTCAAAAGCCGAAACCATGGCAACGCGGTGGTCTCCTCGACGTGTCAGGTCATCGCCGGTCGAGGTGATACAGGGGTGTTGAACCCTCTCTGCTGCCGAGACACCGACTACGGCGGGTTAAGTCATTAAAAGCCGCCAGTCAGCCCCGAACACACACGGGTGGGATTCGTTTCTTGGGTGTTGATCGTGTTACAAATAAAAACGTGATAAAAGAGAAAAACTCTTATTTCGTCGCTCGATCTGTTGCGCTCCGCCTTCGATGCCCTAGTCGGAATCGATGGAATCGGAGAACGACGATGGTGGTCATTTATATTTTTCTTACTCCTTTCGAATGTATATTGCTATATTTATTCGGTGAGCTTGATTGGTTTCGGCCTTTTTGTTTGGGCACTCGAAAAGGAACGATCACGTCACGTACGTGTGACGCGATGAATGCAATTTCATCTTAATAAAATTGGACATACATTAGCAGTATGCACATGCTGTAGATCGAAGATGAAGACATTGTAGGATGGTAGGCATCACTTTTCGCTGGGATAGAAATCGGAACTCCGACAAAGTCCAGATGTATACCACCCTTAGCGAGCTTATTCACAAAGGCCGCGCCAACGTCAATCAAAGTCCAACAGCGATCGCGGGCGAGAGTGAGGTCCCTCAATTTCCTTCCACGCTGGATGCCGGACCCTTAAGTTGGCCATTGTCGTTCGTTTATTTTATTACCACCACCGTGCACTCGTTATAATGCAGCATCATCATGTTCGTGACGGTTGGATCATCCGAAGGGCCCTTGCTCACTCGGGAGCATACATCATCCGGACGGTGCAACGGAGCGGAGATGCACAATTATTATCGATGTGTTACGGGTGGTCAAACCGAGAATATTTGATTATAATCAGATTATATTGCCGCTCTGTTTTTTCTTCAAGCTGTCGTTTCTCTTTGCCTATCCATTCGTTGGGTTGGAAATCTCATCCAAGTTACCATCGACATCTTCAGACCAGCTCGGGAACTTGCATGCAAGGTGAGGTCATACGAAGAGTTTCCCCTCTTCTTGCAACAGCCAGTGTTGAGGGCGAAACCGAACGAAGTTATCCGAAGCTTTTTGAAGGACATCGGTTCGTGGTCGATAAAAGAAAAGAAACAAAAGTTTTGCATCATTCATTATTGGTTTGGAAGTGTCATTGGTATCTTTGAAAGATTTGCATGTTTTGATATGGTTCAAATATATATATATATTTTTTAAGAATAATTGAGCATACGCATGAGCATGATCATGATTGATCGCCCGAGGTTGCTACTCCGTTATTGCCAGATCAGCTGTTATTACACAGAGAACCAAAAGATGAAAAATGCTTGGGACTAACATACATCCTCAATGTGTAAAAACTGGTGATCTCAAACTAAGGCAATACCGGCGCCGGCCTCGCTCGAATGCAGGTCAAGTAGGGAATGGGTAGGAATATGTTGACGTAATACTCGCTTTATTGGAAGCCGAGATCACCTCTGCACTTCCACGAGAAATCACTGGGATGTTGGATAAAATGGTTGGGTTGGCAGCGGGATCCATTTTTGTAAACGGTGTGCTGAATTCAACTGACGTCGGCAGCGAATAAGATACTTAACTATGTTCCCGATTTATTCTCTGTATAGAAATGCACATTAAAGTTATTCAAATTTTGGCACCGATTTAAACCAACAGTAAGGATGCTGTTGGGGCCACTCACAAGTGTTTTTTTTAAAGAATAATTAATTTGAAAAATTGGCGTTACATTGATTCGCTTAATACAATAACATGAAATAGATTATAAAAAAAAACTAAAGGGTGAGTTATGTAAGTGACATAACTGCAAAGTTGACGTAGCACTGCTTGCTGATGTGAAGAAATTGATGTCATCGAATTAATAAATTTACTATTGGTTCTCCACGAAAATTTATAGAAATGAATTAACTGTTCGTTTGTTGAATGTCCAAGTGTTAAATGGATCCTGTGTTTACGAAGGGAACATGGTTCGCGACTGAAATTTTCTTCTCAATCTGCTTGGGCTGCAGGACAGCATGGGTGTTTGGTAGCACGTAACACTACGATAAAATTAGACATTTACACCGTCTTCAACTCGAGAAAATAAAATTTAGTTTATAATATGAAATCGAAGGTAGGACACACGAATAGATTCGTTGTTTTCTGCAACGAAACTGCTTTGGTACACAGCTCGCAAAAGTAGTGTGAATTTCATTTCAATATCATGCACATAAATTGAGCGTCACAAAACATACAAATTTTCAAAATAAATCGTGTAACGTTCTGGGACATTACATTGTCGATAATGTTGTATGCAAAAGCTCATCTTTGTTAGAACTATTTCATGCAAATTGCTGCTTCGTGTGGAAGGAAATACAATTTTACATGCTCTGATATTTACATAACCATGAACATTATTTTTTTCTTCAGTGTACTTATGAAGTCTTACACTGACGAAAAAAATCTTAAGAAGTTCATTCAAAAACCTTATGAAATTTAGCCACAAGGAATGGGTTTGAATTTCATACTTTTACCATATTGCGAATGCGATGTTTTTTGTCATCATTATCAGCTATGTTTTAGATATGATAACTACATGAGTTTCATAACACAGCCTTATGATACACATTATTGTTGATTATGATAACGGAACGTGTCAGTTATGCATTTTAAAATTGATTTTTAAATACAATTTTTACTTTGTCTAGGTTGTAGTTTTAGGAGGATGGGTTTATTTTTTAGAATAATTAAATTAATGAGACCAAAAACATCTTTATTTGCAAACTAGTTGAACCCGGCGCGAGCGCTGCTACGGTTGCAACTAAATGAATGAAAATTTAATAGAACTGGCACTTATATGGTTTTCTTTTTAGGAATGAGTTTTGTTCAAATATTTTCATTTGCTAATGTGTTCAATTGCAGCAAACTTAATCGTAGTTGTGTGTGTGTGTTTTAAACAAACCGTCGGATCGTTAGTTTTTACCATGGTTTTTCTTTCTGTGTAGAAGCATTTCATAGGCAAAACGTTTATCTTCAAACTACGCCTTATCCTGTCAGTTTGAACGTAATTTTCTCTTGCATAACCTTAGATTATGTTGTAATAATAGTATTAAGAATATTAGAAATTAGAGTAGTCTGTACGATTTTTACATCGAAGATGACATAATAAATAAATAAATAAATTAACTTCTTGTGCATAATATAGCACTGAGTGGATAATTCTCATGTTTGGTTGAAATTGGTTTCATTTGTATGAGAGCCCCCCCCCCTACAGAGAGAGGAGGGGTCTCGAACCACCATAGAAAAAAATCCTGCCTCCAAAAACCCCCACATGCCAAATTTGGTTCCATTGGCTTGATTAGTTCTCGAGTTATGCAGAAATTTATGTTTCATTTGTATGGGAGCCCCCCCCCCCTTTTAGATGGAGAAGCAGTCTCGAACCATCATAAGAACCTTCTCCGGCCCCAAAAACTCCTGCATACAAATTTTCATAACAATAGGGATGATTCTCATGTTTGGTTGAAATCTGTGTTTCATTTGTATGAGAGCCCCCCTTCCAAAGAAGGGAGGGGTCTCAAACCACCGTAGAAACATTTTTTGCCTTCAAAAACCTCCACATGCCAAATTTGGTTCCATTTGCTTGGTTAGTTCTTGAGTTATGCAGAAATATGTGTTTCATTTTTATGGGAGCCCTCCCCCCCCTTTCAGACGGGAAAGGAGTCTTGAACCATCATAAGAACCTTTTTCGGCCCCAAAAACCCCTTCATACAAATTTTCATAACAGTAGGGATAATTCTCATATTTGGTTTAAATTTGTGTTTCATTAGTATGAGAACTCCCCCTTCCAGAAGAGTCTCAAACTACCATAGAAAAATATTTTGGCTCCAGAAATCCCCACATGCCAAATTTGGTTCCATTTACTTGATTAGATCTTGAATTATGCAGAAACTTCTGTTTCATTTGTATGAGAGCCATCCCTTCCTGATAAGGGAGGGGTCTCAAACTACCATAGAAACGTTTTTTGTTTCCAAAAACCTTCACATGCCAAATTTGGTTCTATTTGCTTGATAAGTTCTTGAGTTATGCATAAATTTGTATTTCTTTTGTATGTGAGACCCCCCTCCCCATTTCAGACGGGGGAGGATTCTCGAACCATCATAAGAACCTCCTGTCCCATTTGAATTTTCATAACAGTAATAAGAATTCTCATGTTTGGTTTAAATTTGTGTTTCATTTGTATGAGAACCCCCCCCCCCCCCTACCAGAAAGAGGAGGGGTCTTGAACCACCGTAGAAACATTTCTTGCCTCTGCCCTGCCATTTGCTTTCTTAGTTCTAAAGTTTTGGAGAAATTTCAGTTTCATTTGTATGACACCCCCTTCTAGGAGAGAGAAGGGGTCTCAAATCACCATAGAAACATTTTTCGCATTCAGAAAACCCCACATGCCAAATTTGGTTTCATTTGCTTGATTAGTTCTTGAGTTATGCAGAAACTTCTGTTTCATTTGTATGGGAGCCTCCCCTTTTAGAGAGGGGAGGGGTCTCAAACTACCATAGAAACATTTCTTGCCTCCAAAAACTCTCACATGCTAAATTTGGTTTCCTTTGCTTGATTAGTTCTCGAGTTATGCAGAAATGTGTGCTTCATTTGTATGGGAGCCCCCCCTTCCAGAGATGGGAGGGGTCTCAAACTATCATAAGAACCTTTGCCGGCCCCAAAAACTCCTGCATACAAAATTTCACGCCAAGCGGTACAGTAGTTTTCGATTCTATAAGGTTCAGACAGACAGACAGACAGACAGACAGACAGACAGACAGACAGACAGACAGACAGACAGACAGACAGACAGACAGACAGACAGACAGACAGACAGACAGACAGACAGACAGACAGACAGACAGACAGACAGACAGACAGACAGACAGACAGACAGACAGACAGACAGACAGACAGACAGACAGACAGACAGACAGACAGACAGACAGACAGACAGACAGACAGACAGACAGACAGACAGACAGACAGACAGACAGACAGACAGACAGACAGACAGACAGACAGACAGACAGACAGACAGACAGACAGACAGACAGACAGACAGACAGACAGACAGACAGACAGACAGACAGACAGACAGACAGACAGACAGACAGACAGACAGACAGACAGACAGACAGACAGACAGACAGACAGACAGACAGACAGACAGACAGACAGACAGACAGACAGACAGACAGACAGACAGACAGACAGACAGACAGACAGACAGACAGACAGACAGACAGACAGACAGACAGACAGACAGACAGACAGACAGACAGACAGACAGACAGACAGACAGACAGACAGACAGACAGACAGACAGACAGACAGACAGACAGACAGACAGACAGACAGACAGACAGACAGACAGACAGACAGACAGACAGACAGACAGACAGACAGACAGACAGACAGACAGACAGACAGACAGACAGACAGACAGACAGACAGACAGACAGACAGACAGACAGACAGACAGACAGACAGTCACAAGATGAATATGGAAATCATGAGGTAATTTTGTGGAACTGATAAGATACACATAGAAAAATCATTATGAGTCAGTAAGAAAGTCGTAAGAGTGCTTATGAATAACATAATAATCTTATGAAGTCTAAAAAACCTGCACCAACCTTCATAAGGCGTAATTTATGATTATCTATAGTTTTTTTTTCATCAGTGTATTCATTTCCCCACTGTCAAAAGTACGAAGTCATCTGTTGATACACACGCTCATTCGGATTTATCCAAAATTAAGTAAATATTACCCATTTTCATAAAACAGGCTGAAATGTCAAACCATGGGTAAGGCGATTTATGAAAGTGGGTAGATCTCACTCTATTCTTCATAAATCTGGTAAATGTCTACTGTTTGTACAATGGACACATGGTAACGGAGTTTTTTTTTATTTATCTTTATTCTAAAAGGGTGCAGCTTGTCGTAAGGGCAAAGTATTGCATCCTGACCATCTCGAATTTAGGCGCGCCGATGATGGCAAAATTTCAGAATACTAAACACTTGGAAAATTTTACAGTATTCGGTAATTTTTTACCGAACTGTCAACAGCTGAACGTTCGGTAATCCGATTTACCGGATTTCGGTGAATTGTTACAGTATTCCGGTTAAAAAATTACCGGAACTTGTCAAATTTTACCGAAATCCGTTAAATCAGATTACCGAACATTCAGCTGTTGAAAGTTCGGTAAAAAATTACCGAATACTGTAAAATTTTCTAAGTGTGTATTTGGACACACTAGTAAACTCATCCAACGGAACGCCTGCGTTCCTAAAAAGTTCCATCGAAGCTTCCGAACACTTCCCGAACGCTCTTCTAGAACACAACTCGTTCGAAAGCACGTTGAAAAGATCGTTAGCGAGTGCATCCATTATGTGCAGTTCCCGGAAGCGCGTACAGACACGGCCGTCATTCAGGATGTATAGGCTTACGAGTGCCTCGATGAAAACTTCGACATGTCGCAGCTGTTCGATCAGCGTAAACTAACCAACCAACTGATGGCCAAGGAATTCCCAAAATGCGTGAGCGATGCGCACCAGCGCCGGTTTCTGGACACCGTTATGAGTGTTGCCAAAGATCAAATGCTGGAGGAGAGCTACCCGTCGTTGATCTTGTTACAATAATACGGATGGTTTGTAGTTATTTTTTTTTAAAAGACTAAAAAAGAAAAAAGCTTAACTTTAGCACCCTAGGGTATTTCTTTATTTCAATATTTTACCCAATTTCTATAGAAACAACATTTTATAATAATGAGTAGACCTAACCTAAAATCAAATATATCGTGGGTTTACCCAAATTACCCGGTTACTCAATTTTGAGTAGTTCCAATTTTTATGATTTTGGGTTTACTTTACTCAATTTTGGGTAAATCCGAATGAGCATGCAGAAAGAGCATTCGTGCATTGTGCGAAAACAATACACAGAGCTACGGATTTTTTAGGCAAGTTTTGAACGCTGAGAAGAGGACAGATGTGCCTGATGATGTGCGATACATCCGAACCGAAACATTTGGGAAAAAGGTTTTGGTGTGGTAAGCCATTTGCTCCTGCACAGATAAAAAGAAACATTGAATTTTCTGCGTTATCTAATGCACATAAAGGGAATGCTTCATTTGGCAGAAAATAATGGAATATATCAAGTAAATTTAACCCAGATAACGCCTGAATCCAGCATGTTGTATGAAAGATTACAAACATTGTTGTATGGCGCATGAAAGATTGCAAACAATTTCGTTGTTTATGCCTCATTTCGCTTGGAATTAAACGAGGGGAAATTTTACGTGCCTGTTAAAATTCATTATTTTTTTCTGTGTGTGGCTTGAAGACTGCTTCAAGAAAATTTGGTCTGCAGCACAATGAAAAGTTGTCCAGAATCTAATGGGAGGTATCAAGAGAAAAGCCCGTTCTTCAGAAATGAAAGGTAATTATTCAAACACGTGAATTCGGTCATATGTTTGTTGATTTTCATTCATAGACAAAAGTGATGAATATTAACAGGCGCGTAAAATTTCCCCTCGTTTAATTCCAAGCCAAAGGAGGTGTAACAACGAAATTATTTGCAATCTTTCATACGCCATATAACAATGATTGCAACCTTTTATACAAAAGACTAGATTCAGGCGTTATCTGGCTTAAATTTACACCGTGTCCAATATATTCTCATACACTTTTTCCTTGCATTGTTATCGTGCAACTACTCAACATGCCTCACGTATGTGTTGGTGTAGTTTTGCACTATGTTTATACAAACGCTGTTAGGTTATGTCCGATTGTTTTCATTCGGTGTTTATTTTTTACCAGCGATGAAGGAGTTTCGTTCTGTGGTGATAAAGTTTTTGAAAGGTGAGCGCCCGGGCGCTATTTTCAGACATTTGAAAAATCTCGGAGTAAAGCGGGATTTTGTGTACCGAACCATCCGAAGGTACCGTGACACCTGCTCGTTGGATGGTCGGAAGAGATCCGGTCGTACTCGTACGGTGCGGACTGCACGAGTTGTTAAAGTGGTCAGGAAATGGATTAGACGAAAATCACAGCGCTCTGTACGTAAAATGGCCGCAGATCTGAATGTTTCGAGATCGTCAATGCACAATATACTGCAAAATGACCTCGGATTCCAAGCTTTCAAGAAACGTAAGGTTCACGGAGTTTCGGAACCTTCCAAGCAGAAACGACTCAAAAGAGCAAGTCTGCTTTTGTCGCGGCACGGTGGGGAAGAATTTATCTTTTCCGATGAAAAGTTATTCGTCTTGCAACAATCCCACAATGTCCAGAACGACAGATTGTGGGCTCTCTCTTCGAGAACTGTTCCAGAGAGTGATAGGAATATTCCACGGTTCCAAAGTGCTGCGTCAGTGATGGTTTGGGGAGAAATTTGCAAGCGAGGCAAATTACCACTGGTTTTCATCGAAAAAGGCGTTAAAGTGAATGCCGTGTTCGGACCGAGTAGAATTTGAAAGAAACTATTTTCTGTATCTTGTTATACAACAGATCAAAACTGAAATATATTTAGCATAAATTTAGAGTAAGTAATGAGGTTAACATTTTCAAGCATTTTACTCACAATTGTAGTTTTTTCGTTTCAGCTAAGTTTCTTCTTCTCTACTGTTTTATTTGACCACTATCTGAATTCCTGTGTTTCAATAGTAATTTTATTTAGTATTAGTATTTATTTTAGCTGTAAGATAGATTGTAGGTTTAACTCACGGTAACGGTAAGGTTTAACTCACGGAACCCGAACCTTTCTCCTTATAGCACGATACTTTGCCTGTGTCGCCGAAAGTTTATATTAATTTAGCCGTCTTTTGCACATCACTATTTTCACGCCACTTTGATCTTTAATTATTCTTCTTACAATCAATCTGTTCTCCACCTTCATTTCCGTACTTCCTTTATTTATCATCCCTTCTTTTACATTATTTCTAATCTTTCTTATCTGACATTTCTATGCATTCCTCATCGACCAAAAACTAGAGCGATGCGGCAGGGGCAAGAGCAGGGTTGCCAGAACATGCCGTATATTATAAAACGGAAGTTTTGGAGAAAGTGGTCAAGCCATATGTACAAGAGGTGTTTGGAGATGATCACTATGTGTTTCAGCAGGACGGAACGCCATCGCATACTGCAAATCCCGTTCAGGGCTGGAGCCGAGAAAATTTGACCGACTTTTTGGACAAGAATGAATGGCCTCCCAGTTCACCACATCGGAATACCTTGGATTATTTCGTGTGGTCATACATGCTGGCGAAGGTAAATGACCACAGGGCGTCTAATATGAACCAATTCAAAACCGTAATCAAATGTATTTGGGACGAAATGCCGATGGAAGTCGTGCGTGCCGCCTGTGACGGTTTCGAAAAACGTCTGGAGCTGATCAAGAAGGTTAAAGGCGGTGTTATTCCAAAACATATGCTGTAGTTGATGAGTATTATATTGCAATATAATGGGTAATGTTATCAATAAAATCTGGATTATCGTTTTGAAATAAATAGAGTTTTATTTTTTATGAGAATATATTGCACACGGTGTACATGACATATCCCATTAATTTCTGCCAAATATAGCATTAAATTAATTAATTGTTTCTTTTTATTTGTGTTTATATAAAAGAACTTATGAATTTGTTTGAAAATCAATATTTTTCTTTAAGAAACAGGTGTCAGTTTTCGGTTTAATGAACAGTCCTTGAGATCAAAATTACTTTGACATTTTGACTCGCCCATGAAATTGGGCTCAAGTGCAAATCATCTCAAATGTAATTTGAACTCAACTCAAAGCCAATGTTCGTGAAAGAAAAATCAGCCTTGTTGTTGTGACATTTACCAGACATTTTCCCAAAGTAAAAGTTCACTTCAAGTGGTGTTCATTCCATTGAACTTTTATCTTTTAAAGCCATTGTACAATAGATTCTCAATCCATCGATATCGGCCGACTATGGATACTGGCTCGTTCATTCTCCAACTTGCCGCAACCATTCACAAGACACATAACAGTACCCGTCCTGGGGCCAGATCAGGACCAAGATACACATCATTGTTACATTAATCTGCTCTCCCGATCAGCATTGTTAAATAACCAAACCATCGCCAGCAACAATTACAATAATAAATTTCCGAAAAAGGGAGAGCAGAGCAGAACAGCCACCTTCCTCCGCGTCCCTCGCGCCCATTTAAGAAATATGCCCTCCAACTAAGATGCAGCCAAATCGATCCCAAACCAGAGAGATCAGAAAGAGCAAAAAGCAAAGCAAGAAGCGCACCAACAAGTTTCGAACGCCGGACGCACACCTGAGAATTTTTGGTGTGATCGACAAAAAAAAAAACATACCTTCAAGAAAACAACCGAAAACAAAACATAACAAAAAAAAAAACTATGTAGGTAAAACGCTACCTTTGAGGGGCCCATACCTATACCGAGAAGGATGTGCGAAGACGGAAAATGAAGATAATGGAAAAAATCTTGGAAGATATGTTCAATCTTCTTTAAAGGTCTTTTTCCTGTCGCATTGATTGAGGTGCTACACCGGTGCAGAGGCGGAGATTTTATTTTCCACAACGCGAGCTACTAGGATCCATAATAATCTATCGAGTGACATTTATGATCTATTCTGGGCCTACTAAGATGACGACGGATTTTGTTTCCGCTGCCCCGGTGATGACTAATTTTGAAAATTTGAAAATCACAGCCAACATTCTCGACACTCTTAAGAGGCGATCCAAAATGAATTTTAAATCGACTTCCATAAATGTCCATCCGCTGTTTTTGGTATTCCGCCAGGTATTGCGAACAATTGGGGTCCAAAGCGGAGCTACCGGCCGGAGGAAAAAAAAACAACAAAACTCGAAAGGAAAGACGCTCGGCTGGAGATCTCGGTGCCTCGATATGAGCGTATATTCGGTTCGTGATTTTTTGCTTACTTTTGCTGTTTTGTTTTTCGGGATGCTTAACGTATTTCATTTAAATCGCGACTTACTGGCGCCAAGGAAGCGACGAAGGTTTGATCGTTCGTCTCGCTTTCGGTTTGTTTTGTGCGGATTTGGCATCGTTACAATGGCAATCCCCCGTGGAGCAGACTTGAAGAGCATTCCATCCTTTCCTGAAGGGTTCGCTATTTTTGTTTCTCCATTTTTCAAGTATGTAGTTGCGTTGGTTTATTTTCGTTGAGGCAAAAACAAAGTTTCCCCGTCTGGCCGCGTTGAAGTCTTTTGATCGCTTCAAGCAGGCGCACATCGGGGGCGCATGGAAATCACAGCCTTCTAGGATGTATCCTACGAAACCACAGTCGTGTCTCCTGAATGACATCAATATTTGGAGGGCGGAAAGTGGTAATCAATATCCTGCACTCTTCCATCTACAATCTGTGCTTTTTTGTAGCGTCGCTTGCAACTTTTTTTTTTCTCGTGGTTACGAGATAACCATTTAAGAAAGAAAACAAAAAACCATCTGACGAACACCTGAACGTAATCCGATACTTTCCCATTCAAGAGATTACGTTTTGCGGCTGCTGGTTCGATTCAGAAACCCAGCCAACTGAAAGGTAATTGGAATTTGGGTACACCAACCAGCCCAACATGTTCTCAATCAATCATCCGTCCTGTCTGACCATCTGACTGGAACAAAATCAGGAATTTCAACCCGACAAAATCGGTTGGTAAAAAACAAGCGTCCTTTTAAAAACAGACTTAATGTTTCCATGTCAAAACCTCACTGCGACTCCTTTAGGTTTTGGAACAAATTTTCACGGTTGATTAGAAGTTCCATTCCGGGTATGGATCGAAAAAGAACAAGTGTTCCCTCTAAACATCTTTTCCCTTTCTGGAGCCTTTAAAAAATAATAAAACACTGTTATCTCCTGTCTGGGATCTTGGTTTCCCGTAAAGCGGCGTTCCATTTAAATTTTCACGCAGGTAGAAGGGAAAAAAATCCGTTACCGGTCGGTAGCATAATGAGATGTTTAATGCAGGTTCTTTCTCCCGAAGAAACTGATCTTTCCTTTGAGTTCTCTTTCTTCTCCTGTATCGTTAAAAAATAAGGATCTGGCAGTCGATTGCCGCAGGATCATAATATTTAGAAGGAGCGCGGGCGCTGACTCATCAACTTTTTCCCTGGCGATGAACGATGAACAGGGAAGAAGGTAGAATCACGGTAATTTGTTTGAATTTTCCGTGAAATCGGGAGTCAATGTGCTACCTGTTTGGGGAAAACGGTGAAGGAAGATAGGAAAGAAGGTGCTGATAGGTTTTGGAAATTTCCTCAAAAGGTTTATTGGTATGGTTGGAGGCGAAAGCAACGGAATTTCAAACATTTTTTTAAACAACAGATAAAACAATTTACGTATTCTCGGAGATCTGCTTTGCGTACTTTTTCAGTGTCGTGCAAACACATGACGTTTATATTGTTTACATTTATTTGATCCTTGTTGCATCCTGTATCTATTAAAATCGACAGAATTGTACGGTAGCTATGGGTGAGGCAGTTGTTTGCAATACGTAGGCGGGAAATTTTGCGACCGTCTTGTTATCAGCCCAGGCGAGGGTGGATTCTTTCAATTTACTCAAGGCAGAGACTGTCTGTTTTGAAACCATGAGAGGTTCCAACTTCCACTATTCTTGATCCATCTCACAGCTACTTGGGATGGAATGGGAGCATCCTCCGGGTTCAGCTCGCGACCCACACCAGCCAACCGGCCCCCCTCTTCGTCATCAAGGATACCAGAATGGTCTGGCAACCAGCAGAAGACGATCCCAATGACTGATGTCAGTCCCGTGGTCAGTTGAAGCCAGGGATGCTTCAAGGATGAGGAATTCATTTCCTGTAGACTGCTTTCCGTGTCAGTGAAGATAACGGAGTGACAGTAGATTGGGGGTGGAATGAGCAGACAAGCTTTCATTTGGGTGAAAGCTTCGGCACTGGAAATGAAGCAATCCCAAGTAACATTGCCCAAACCATTCAGCTTTAATACCTTTTATTAAAGTTATAGGAAAGCCACTAGCAATAAATTAAGGTTTTATTATGGCACCAAGAGTTGCCAATAGGTTTCTTTTTTTGGTCGGGTTTTTGGGAACCTAAAAAGTTTGTACCAACGTTTTTAAAACTTTTTTTTTTTTAATTTCTTTTTTTTTTTTTAAAGGTTTTTTTTTTTTTTTGGGGACTCGTAAAATGTTGTTTGGAAATGCCGGTTTTGGTATTTTTTTTTTTTTTTTTTTTTGTTGTAATAAAAATATGTTTTTTTTTACTTTTGTTTGTGGTTAAACGGTAAATTGGATATTTTTTTTTCTTTTAATTGTTTTTTTTTTTTTTTTTTTTTTTTTTGTTTTTTTTTTTTTTTTTGTGGGAGTTGGGGGGGGGGGGGGGGTGATATATAAAAAAAAAAAAATAATTGGGGGGAAAAAAAAAAAACAAATATTTTACACGGAAACAAATCTGATCCAGTTTTCACGATTTGCGTATCATGAAACCATAAACTGTATTCCTTCATGAAATCATGACTATGAATCATGAAATCATGACTAAACATCATGAATCATGACCGAAATGACCAATATCATGATTCAGCGCAACCATTTTCATGAACTAGAAATCATGACCACTGCCAGCGTTACGTGTATCTGTCAAAACGTGCTCAAACATGTTTCAGCGTCGTTCGCGTTCGGAGGTGCAATTTTGAACGGTTTCAAAGGGTTGATTTTAGGTTGTTTTATTTAGAAGTTCGTGCGTTCCGTCGCCATCCCGTATCCGCTAAAGTACCGGTAAGTGAGTAAAATTAACGAGCAAGAATATGAAAGAAAAAGTTGTTTACTTCCGACTGAATTCAGTGCTCGTTTTTTTCGATTTTTTTACAACAGAATACCCGCTACCCAAAGTCAGTTGCGTCATTTAGTACCGTCCAGTACCTTCTCCGCTCCGACAGGTAAGTGAATTGTCAACAATTAATCATGTTTTTATTAACTCAGCGCTCGCTGTCGTACCATCCGATAGGTCCCGGTAGTGAGAAGTTCCGTCGCCATCCCATGCCCGTCCAAGTTCCGGTAAGTTAGAAAAATGGATCAGCAAGCATATATAAGAATAAGTTGTTTGCTGCCGACTTTTTATAATTTAGTATTCGTTTTCTCTTTTAGATTTTTTCCATCACAATACCCGTTTCCTGTCAGGCAGTTGCCTCTAATAGTGCCATCTAGTTTCATCTCCGCTCCAACAGGTAAGTGAATTGTCAAACTATACTCGACAACTTATTTAAAACGACGTTTATGAATTTTTAGACAAAGAGGGGAACAGAGATTCAAACGTAATTTCTCAAAACTCATAGCACCCCTTCGGAAATAAGCATCAACATCGTCCTAGCTGGTGTGAAAGAGCTAAGGTTTTCAGAAAATCCATGTTTAATTCTTTCTTTCCTTTTTATTTACACAATCAGATACGTCGTTTTGAATAAGTTGTCGAGAACTAATCATTATTTATATGAACTCAGTGCTTGCATTCATACCGTCTGATAGGTCCCGGTAGTGAGAAGGAAGTTTTCGTGCGTTCCGTCGCCATCCCGTGTCCGCTCACATACCGGTATGTGAGTGAAAACCAAACAAACAATTCAGTGCTCTAAGTGAGCATATCAATTGAATAACCGATGAAAAAGAGTGTACTTTACTGAACAAATCCGTGGAATGAGTTAATTCCTACAATTCCAACAAACCAGCAGCTTAGAGATGCTGTCGTACATTGAATCAATTTGGTCCGTATGCCGCGATATATACTAGAGTTAATAGCATAGCCATATTATTAAAAGCGAAAGTTTGATTACTTTTATTTGCCATATTTATAAAAACTATCAGATCGACGAACATTTAGATTCGTACATAATTGACCCAGAAGATTACGACGTTGGGAAGTGTTTCATTGCGGAAATAACAAATCCTCCATCTCATCTTCATAATTTGTCTGACGGCCGAAAGGCGATCTGCCTTCGAAACTAATTTGTAGTATTCAATTTAAAGGTTTTGGTATCAATTTCTAATTAAAATAAAATCTATGTACAATCAATGCAAAAAGCTTGTTCATATTTTAAAAAAAAAACCGTAGTTTCCTATAAAAAAAATGCTATTTTTTCTATTCTGATTGGTAATTTTCATAAGTAAATTGTCTTTGAATATTTCTTTGTTATTGTGACGAAACATCACCTCGGGTTTTAACTAACATACTTTGTTTTTTCTTCTATATAGACGGGAGGTGACATAGAGGGCAGAATCGAGCAGCGACTTCAATTGCTTATGGAGAAATTTGGCAGTGTGGCACTCCAGCCCCAGATAGTCGCAATGGGCCCGGATAGAGGGACGATGGTGATAATGGTGATTTTCGGTGGTGCGGAGTATATTGCCGACAATATGTTGCATGCTGTGTGCATATGCATCCAGATAACATACGTGCTGAATCTACAGTATACGTCGGACTGTAAACCACTATGGATGTTCATACAGACATATCTTTTTAAAATCCCGGCGTCTATATTGGAACTTCCAAAAAGTACACGGGACTTTCTACAATGTGTGGATGATTGAAACAATTAATTAAAATTTAATTTAAATAAAAACAAACGAATTTATCTCTAATGGATATCCAAAAATTAGTTTCATGAACAACATAATATTACAATTTTGCACACCCGATTTCATGATTTATAATGAGAATATCATGAATTTGGATTCATGGTCCTAAAAAAAAAGCCCGGAATCATAATCTTTGCGCATCCACTATCATGAGCCAAGGTCATGATCTTCAAAACTTAAATCATGATTTGAGGAGCAGTGACTCATGATATCATGATTCCGATTCATGATTTCCTTTTAGCAATACAATTCATAACGCCTCGGGTGCGTTACGGGAGCATTAATCATGATATCAGGAACTCAAATCATGGTGGATTTTCATAAAGTGAAAATACTCTAGGCTCATGATATCATGAGTCGTTTTGACCATCTTTGGGAGCGGATTTGTTTCCGTGTACAAATGAACTGTAGATCAAAGACCATTTTTGGGAGCTTTAGAAAACCTTATTGAATTCCATAAATTTTCAGGAAATCGATAAATTAAATTTTTATTTTTTTTTTTTTTTTTTTTTGTTTTAAACTCAAAAAAAATAATATTTTCGAGGCGGATTTTTTTTCGCGTATATTGTGGCTATTTTTTTTATTAAATTAAATGGGGAGAGGATTGGGGGGATGGGGGGGTGGAAAAAATTGTAATTTTTTTGTGGGTTTGTTAAAAAAAAAACCCCCCCCCATAAATTTTTTTTTTTATATTATTATTGAAAAAAGGGGGAAGAGAAAAAAAAAAAAAAAAAAAAAAAAAAAAAAAAAAAAAAAAAAAATGGGGGGGGGGGGGGGGGGTGGGGGGGGGGGGTGGGTTGGATTTGGATTGGATTGGATTTGGATTGGATTTGGATTGGATTTGGATTGGATTTGGATTGGATTTGGATTGGATTTGGATTGGATTTGGATTGGATTTGGATTGGATTTGGATTGGATTTGGATTGGATTTGGATTGGATTTGGATTGGATTTGGATTGGATTTGGATTGGATTTGGATTGGATTTGGATTGGATTTGGATTGGATTTGGATTGGATTTGGATTGGATTTGGATTGGATTTGGATTGGATTTGGATTGGATTTGGATTGGATTTGGATTGGATTTGGATTGGATTTGGATTGGATTTGGATTGGATTTGGATTGGATTTGGATTGGATTTGGATTGGATTTGGATTGGATTTGGATTGGATTTGGATTGGATTTGGATTTGGAGATTAGGATTGGCTTGGACTCGGATGGCAGGTTTAGAAACGTGAGGGGGGGGGGGGGTACCTTAGTGTTTAAATATAGAGAGAGAGAGGGGGGGGGGGGAGAGAGAGAGAGAGAGAGAGAGAGAGAGAATTACACCGTCTTCAACCAGTGGCAGTAAGATTAAACAATCTAGGCTTGTGCTGGTATGAAAAAGAAACAGTTTTTTTAAATCTTCGATACACCCTATGTTTAACCCACACTGAAAGTTAATTTTAGTTTATATTACGGAATCGAATCTGTTCGTTGCTTTCAGTTACGAAACTGATTTGTTCTTTTTATGACGATACATTCGTAGTTAATGGCACACGCGCAACTGTCAAAAGCACGAAGGGTTTCGTCCAGGGTTTGAACAGGCCCTACGTTGTGATTTATTTTGAGACACGATGCTGACAAACGAAAACAACGGACTCCTTTTCGATGATAATTTATTACCACCGAGAGGCAGCGTGCCAGCTCGGTGGGTACTTTCAACTTATTACAATTACAGAACACCACTAAACTATATGGGGCGATGTGTCCCTTTTACAGGGGACACGAAGCACGGATAGTGCCGTGCGCACCTCATCATTACAATGGTGCATGGATAGATACGGTGCGCTGACAGTGATGTTTCACGCTGCCCACTTGAGCTACAATTAAAGCATCAGGCTGTTTGCCTGCTAGCCGCACTCAAATGGGTGGAAACAATACACGCTCCTGGGGGGACGCGTGTTTGGTGCTATCCACACAACAGCAAGCACGCTGTGTGCTGTTTGAGATCGAACACATTTGTTGGCACAGGTACAACATTCGTGCATTGTACGAAAACAATACAAAGAGCTATGAATATTTTGTTACCAATTTAAAAGAAACGTCTCTCTGTTGGTTGCCTGCATGACTGAGAGATCTACTTTATCGACTCGAAATGTTATTTACAAAAAAGCGCAACCACGTGAAGTTGTCCAGCGTTTTTTTTTTTAAAATGTTTCTGACATGGGATTCGATCCTGTATTTTTGAAAAGAGCTGATACTGCATCCTCGGTTGATCTCACTGAGCCATGGCGACTCGTGAAGAGATAATTGAATAATGAGTATAAAGTTATAACTCTTAACAGCGCTTCAATTTGTATTTTGGGATAATAAATTATTCCCGCCCATCGCAGCAGCAACATCAGCAAAGCATCTGGTCTTCACGAAATCCATTTCGTGCGATATACAAAAAGGTGTAATGATATACAAAAATACGAAACATTTGTTCTATGTACGAAAATAAATTTTCAGTGCACATTAAAAATTAAATTTCGTTTATATTACGAAATCGAAGGTAGGGCTAACAAATCTTTTCGGTATTTTGTGTAACGAAATTGATTTGTACCTTTGAAGAAATATTCAATGCCACACGCCCAATTGTCAGAAGCACAAATCATTTGTTGACACAGAAAGAACATTCCTTCATCGTACGAAAACAATACAAAGTGCTACGAATATTTTGATACCTATAAAAGAGAAACGTCTCTATTGTGGTTGCATGATTGACAGATCTTCCATATCGACTCAGTATATAACTGAAAAAAAGCGCAAACCGCGAGGAGCATTTGATTATTATTTCAGACATGAGGTTCGATCCTATATTTATGAGAACAGATATTATTGAATCCGTGGTTGATCTCACTAAGCCATGGTGATTCGTGAGAAGTTACTTGATTAATGAGTATTAAGTTATAACTCTCGACAGCGCTTTAATTTGTATGTTTAGATGAATCAATGATTTCCGCCCACCCAGCCGCAAAAGCAACAAATATGTCGTGTACTAATACTCGACTATAATAGGTTAATAAGGTTAATAAAATTAACCCAGTTTTCCCAACGAAAAAATACCATCACACTTTGTGGGTGGCTCCAAGAGCATCCTCACTGTTGGTTTAAATCGGTTCAAATCAGAAATCGTTACTAATATTTAAATAATTTACTAAACGCCGCGTGAATTCGGCTTATCGTTGACCAAAACGAACCCTACTGCCACCCAATCTTGTAATCCAACATCCCAGTGATTTATTGCCTGTCTGCAACTAGCAAACAACAAGTCGTTGACGAGGATCTCGAAGACTCTCGAGCAAGCACAGAGCGATGTGGTTCCTCGATAATTTTTGGCACTGTAGTTCACTCTTTGAAGTACTTCGATCTGATTATTTCTGCTTCATCTTTTGTGTAACTTGCTGAAACTCGACGACTCCATCATCATCTTCAGGTACAGGTACAGGAAAAGACGTCTTCTTACATCTTCGTTGAATTTGGCATTTGTTTTCAGGATACTAGACTAAGTTAAGCTTTGTAGACACGTGGATTCCTACAATGCCTCGGTTGTATATTTCGACATTGACTGGTTACCAGAAATGACGTTTGCATTTTAAAAAAATTGACTTTTTTCGGATGGTGATAAAAAAAAGCTAAGACAGATGATTGCTTTTGATAAATTTCCCATGAAGGGTAATTATTTAAGCTTACTTGCAAAACAATTCTACGCCCTTGCGAGCGGTCTTCCCGCAGTTAACTGGAACATTCGCCATGGCGGACGAAAACACGCGTGTAGGCATGTTTTTGAGTTCTTTCTTCGTTTTATTTATCAATTCCTCCTCAGTTTTCGCGACAAAATTGTAGGAGTAGATCTTACGCTTCAGGTTGGCTCAGAAATTCTCGATGGGAAGCAGCTGGGGGACGTTGGGCGGGTTCGCTGACTTGGGTACCACATCGATATTCAGCCGCTCCATCTCCTCCTACGACCGCTTCAAGTAGTGGGCCGACGCCAGATCCGGCCAGAACACCGCGTCTTCGCCCTTATGGTATTTCTTGATGAACGACGCAACTTCCGGCAGGCATTTCGTACTATAAATTTCCCCGTTCACGGCCAGTCCGGAGCAAAAGAAGAGCGGTTTTGACATCCCCTTCTCGCTGATTGTCAGCCACAGCAGCACCTTCTTGGGGAACTTGGTGTGTGAAATGAACTTCACCTCGGATCTCACTTCCTTCATGGGGGAAGTAAAATACGAAGTCGTTGCCATCCAGGGTGGGTTAGGTCTCGTCATCCATCACCACCGCCACGTCGCGATTTGCCGGGGAAATCGAGTTGATCCTCTTATTCAGCCGCTGCCGCTGCCTCATTGCATGCAGCTCAGAAACCAGTGGACGCGACTTCCGCTTCCTGACATATATGTTCATGTTCGCCAGGTACTTTTTCACTGTTTGGCCGGTTGAACCGACCTCCCGGCCAAGCGCACGCAGCGATCGCAACCATCGGTCTTCCTCTTCAGCATCCTTTGGAGCTTCTTGTCGCTCACGGTCGTCGGCCGTCCAGAACAGAACTTTCTTTCGATGCTCTGATTGTTGCCTGATAGTGCCAAGATGTTATAGATGCCAGAACGGGCTTATCGGGCGTCCACAAAGTGCCGTACGATGTCCGTTTTCGACGCGGCGGGCTGCCGTTCCTTGAACGCGCACACTTCTGAACCGAGTTGCTTTACTGTTTTTACCATCACGGTTAGAGTTCGGCTGATAGAGCTGTCAAATTTTGTCTGCTGACTCATGGGTTACTATGATTGATGCTGCATGGGTTTGTCAGTGCGGATGAAGGTAAACTCATGAAAAATCAGCAATTTTTGTCCATTTTTTTTTATTTTTTTAAACATCTCAGACCGCGATTTGGCCAAAAATTTTCGGGCTGCACGCAGCACCGTGCAACGGATTCTTCTCCGGGAAGGCTTCAAGTCATACCGTGCCTGTAGACAACCAAATAGGAATCAAAAGCAGAACAATGTGGCCAGAATCCATGCCAGAAAACTGTATGATCAGGTGTTGACAAAATTCAATGGCTGTCTCCCCATGGATGGTGAAACCTTTGTAAAGGCCGATTTCAAACAGCTACCGGGACAAAAATTTTACTTGGATTCGGCTCGGGGAGATGTTCCTGCCAAAGTCAAGTTTGTGTTTTCAGATAAATACATGATTTGGTAGCTGCGGTAGGAAGACCAAGGTTTTCATCACTGATAAGACATTTAATTCATAGCCGTACATAACAGAATGTCGAATATTGCCATTCATCAGATCCCACAATTAACCTGTCATGTTTTGGCCAGATCTTGCAAGCTGTCACTACAGTAAAACAGTGCTGCAGTGGTATGAAACCAACGGGATTCAGTTTATACCGAAAGAACTCAACCCACCAAACTGTCCCCAGCTCAGACCGATAGAGAGATTTTGGGCTATTATGAAGAGGAAGCTAAAGGTGAATGGCAGTGTCGTCAAAAGCATCAATGAATGATAGAATAAGATTGCAAAAACGATGGATGAGAATAATGTGCGCCGGTTGATGAAAAGTATTCCGGGAAAAGTCCGCAAATATCTTCGAAATCGAGATGATTAATTTTTTTTTTGTATTTTCCCTCCAAAGCTCACATAAAGTCGAACATTTTAGTTAAAACAGAATACTATTTTGTTAATGTATATCCGAAATATGCGCCACAGTCTATGTTCCAATTCTAACTGGGCCACACCTTATACCACGGTGGCGTGTGGATTCTCAAATTTGGAGAATTTGAAGCGACTACAGGGCTGCTTGCAAGGAGATGCGCTGAATTCAGTTTCGGATGCGACCTACGTAATTTATTTGGAGAGCCGAATAAGCTGTTGCAGTCGCTGCTGACGAAAGTTAGGAATGGGTTGGTCGGTTAGAAACGTTGATCAATTTCGGGATTACGGTGAAGCAGTTGTGTGATCATTTTGAAGCTGCGCGACTCAACGATCACCCAAACAACCCGATGTTGGTACAGAATGGACTGAACAGTCTACTGAGGATATTCACCAACTTCACAAACGATATAGTTTCTGACGTGGCCGAGCCTACGGAATTCTCCCCACTGTCTGTGAACGGACGTACGAGATCGGATAGATCGGACGTACGGCCCAGCAAAGTGGCCAACCGGCATTTGTGGCATTTTGATTTGTGTGCGGACGAATCATCTGATAGTAAATCGTGATGAATACAGGCGGATGAATATCACGGAGTGTTCAAGGTTGACAGGTAGAAACTGTGTGAAATCTAACTGGAAAACTAGGAAAATCTATACTAACACTTCAATTGATAAAACAAATAAATTAAAAACGGAAACAAGCTTTTGACAGATATGTTTTTTTCTAGTGGAAATTAAAGGAATATGCATGAGCATGAACATGAGCATGATTGACCGCCCGATAGTGGTATAAGGCGAATGATATCGATTTCGTGCCGAAAGATCTGAACCCCCAAAACACTCCGGAACTGCGCCCAATAGAAAAATACTGTGCCATTATGAAGGATCACCTTCTATAACGACCTAAAGTGGTGAAGAATGTAGAAGAAATGAAGAAAACATGGGTTGATATGCAAAAACACTGTCGATTCTGAGGTCGTGCCGAACCTTCCCAACAAACATCGGTGTTGAATTGGAGCTTGTTCAAGCAAATTTGGAGAAGCTATTCAGCTGTTTCTTCTAGAATAGCTGAATAGCTTCTCCAAATTTGTCTGAACAAGCTTTAATTCAACACCGATGTTTGTTGGGTTATGGCTCGGGTTAAGGCCAAGGTTCACGCATTCGGATAGAAAAGGCAAAATAAATTAAATGAAAGAGTCCAAAACTTGTTTCTTTTACTCCCTGAAAATTTGGTGATAATCGGATAAAAACTCGAATCTTGAGAATGAATTTTGTGTGTGCGGATTTTAAACGGTACACCCTTTAGTAGGCAATACCGGTGCCGGCTACGTCCGAATGCGGGTCAAGTAGGGTATGGGAAGAAATCGTTGACGTGGTACTCGCTTTGAAGGAAGCTGCGGAGTCCACTGTACTTCCACGAGAAATCACTGGGATGTTGGATAAAATGGGTTTGCAGCAGGATCCATTTTGGTAAACGGTGTGCTGAATTCATGGACGAGAACGTTTTTCCCGGGAAACTGACCAGAATGATTAAGGCTACGATGGATGGTGTACAGTGTTACGTGAAGATATCGGGTGCGTTATTGGCCTTTTTTGAAACACGCAAAGGACTTCGACAAGGCGATAGTCTTTCCTGCCTCCTGTTCAACATTGCGCTAGAAGGTGTTATGAAATGCGCGGAATTTAACATGCAGGGTACGATTTTCAATAAATCCGACCAGTTCATCTGCTTCGCTGACGACATTGTCGGCAGAACGTTCCAGGTGGTAGCTGATCAGTACACCAAGCTGAAACGTGAAGCGGAAGAGGTTGGATTGAAGGTGAATGCGCTGAAGACTAAGTTGGCTGGAGAAACCGAACGTGATAGAGCTCGCATAGGCAGAACTGTGACAATCGACGGAGATGAGTTCGAGGTGGTGGATGAGTTTGTGTATTACTGGCTACGTCGGATGACAACTGCAGCAGAGAAATTCGGAGACGCATTATTATCGGAAGTCTTGCCTACTATGGACTCCACAATACATTGAGGTCTGGTAAACTTCACCCCCGTACCACAAATTAGTGTACCATGTACAAAATGCTGATAAGACCGGTAGTTCTCTATGGGCATAAGACGTGGACAGTGCTCGAAGAGGACCTGCAAGCACTTTTCGAACGACGCGTGCTTAGGCTCATCTTTGGCGATGTATGTGAAAACGGCGTATGGAGTAGAAGGATGAACCACGAGTTGGCGCAGCTCTATGGCAAACACAGTATCCAGAAAGTCACTAAAGCTGGACGGGTACAATGGGCGGGACATGGTGTAAGAATGTCGGACAACAACCCCGCAAAAATAGTGTTTGCCTCGAATCCGACCGGTACAAGACACAACGGAGCGCAGCGAACTAAATGGTTAAACCAAGTGGAGCAAGACCTTGGAAATGTAGGGCATTGGAGGAACTGGAGACAAAAATAAGCAAGTAAGTAAGCAAGTAAAGTGCTGAATTCAACTGACGTCGGCAGCGAATCAGATATTTTACTATGTCCCCGGTTTATTCTCTGCACCAACGGCCACGAGTTCGTCTGAATCCGAAAGTCTCCTATGGAATTAGTTTACATAGACATTAGTTCTGTAGACAGGATCGAATTCCTTTTTTCGGATCGCGAGTTGACATGTAAAATGCGTTAAGTCACAGTAGGAGCAAAAGCGCGGTAAATCGGATTCACGTGTTCTTTCCGGTGTGATGAATGAAGCCGAAAAGGTGTTGGAAGACATATCAAAAAGTGTTGCAGAAAGCGTGATTGGCGGGTCTGATAGCCGGGAAGAGGCTGGACCAAGTGAGTTGTGCCAGATTGGTGTGCTGCAACGTGTCCAAAACGAAGAATCCGATTCCGAAAGTGAAGAATTTCGCTCGCCAAGTGATTCACGTCGTCTTAGTTTTGAACAGTTGATTCCCAAGGATTCACGTTATAAGAGAAAGATGCCGGACGAACAAAAAACTAGTGTACTGAGTGAGGCTGCACTGAAGAAATTGATCTCAGCGTTGAATAATATTGCGGTAGCAAATGCGTTAGTTCAACCGCAGCAGCGTCGTTTTGATGTTCGAGATGTGATGGACATCGTGGTACCATTTGAGCCAGATGTACCAACTACCCCACTCCAGCAACACACAAGTTTTATAACGGTTTAAAATACTTCTATAAGACTAGATTAGATTATAAAGAAGCTTACTCAACATAAAATCATGAAGCTGTGTTACTCGGGCAACGGCTGAGCAATGGCTTGAATCTATCGTAAAAGTGTAACGCCTCCGCCAACTATATCATCAAACTGACAACATAGAGGAGACGCTTCATAAAGTGACTAGTAAGATACAGGCATTACGGTATCTCGTAACACCATAGTATTTCCACCATTCTAGCACGTACCAGAACCAGAAAAGATTATCAATAGCTCATTCCCGATCGGATGAATGTCCCTTTCTGAAATATGCCATTTTCCAGACGTTAGTAAAAGACTTTCCACAGATAAGTAGTACTCTATTAGGTAATAACTATTTCGGTTGACGTTTGATCGAAAAACGGAGCGAAGAAGACGCTTTTTTTCCCGTCATAATTAAAATTTTGGGAAAATTGAAAAATAATCGTGCTCCCCAACGGGTTTTGCTCACTGGTGTTGAACAAATCTATGCATTTCCGATCTATTTTCAGAGGAACTTCCATATCCGAAAATAGTGCTTTTCCCCTCTGTCGTGCGTGAATTGATGAGGAAGAGTCGAGAAAAACTGACGTCTAGGATCACGGTTCTTGGTGGCTGTGAAATGAAGTGCAATTTTTACGCTGAAAAACGGCCAAAATTTGGTTAAAAAGATTGAAAGTATAAAGTTACGGTCGTTCGGAGTCGATTTGTGATATTTTTAGGCCGGTCGCAACGTAATTGCAGTGGAAAAAGTGAATTGTAAAAAGTGTCCATTCTTGGGTCTGGGTCTGGTCGTTCAAAACGAACGGCATGTATGACTGCTGCTGCTTGCATCGAAACTGAGCTGGCGATTGCTACGTTTGAGGAAGAATATTGACGACGGAAAATCTGAGCAGAAATAAAGTGCCAATATCTAGAACTAGATTTTAGAGGAAAATTCCAAAACTGTGCCAAAGTAAATTTTGATTCGGTGTGCAGGCTTAGTTTGTTGATTAATCGATGCAAGAAGAGTGTATTAGACGCAGATATCATGTTACAACCGGAAGGTTTTCGACACGTCGGCGACGGCCGACTTGATGTGGACGAGTGCCGACTGCAGCAGCCGCGGGTCCAGCAGGACTTGGCCGAGATCTAGGACATCGAGGAGAGCTGGTTTGCAAAGAAACAAATAATTTATTTCTACCAAATTTTGAAGACAATATTTAATATTCTGTTTTATTTTGTTTATTTTGTTTTGTTTTGTTTTTTGTTATGCTAGTCTCTTTTCAGTCACATTGGAGCGGCCCATTGCATTTGGCGGAAAGTGCTACATACTTTCAGCGTATCGTTAACCAAAACGAACCCTGCTGCTAACCTTTTCCCAACTATCCAACATCCCAGTGATTTCTCGTGGAAGTGCAGAGGATTTCTCGGCTGCCTCCAAAGCGAGTATCATGTCAACACATTCCTTCCCATTCCCTACTTGACCAGCATTCGGGCACGGCCGGCGCCGGTATTGCTTTATAAGGGGTCACCAGTTTTTACACATTGAAGATGTATGTTAGTCCCAAACAGCATCTGTTGGTTCTTTGTGTAAATACAGCTGATCTGGAAATAACGGAATTGCATCCGTGGACGGTCAATCATGCTCATGCTCATGCACCAACAGTAAGGATGCAGTTGAGGACACTCTCAAATGTGGGTGGTTTATTTCAGCAGAATACAAAAATACGGTAAAACATCGAGTTTGAGGATCGATTTAAACAAACTGTAAGAATGCTCTTTGGGCCACTCACAAGTGTACGTTGAAATACGGATTTTGAAAACCGATTCAGACCAACAGTCGATGCTGTTAGGGCCACTTACAAGCGTGGGTGGTTGAATTCAATGGAATACAAAATCTAGAAAGACGCGCAAATGCGAGGCTAAAAATGAAGCTACCAATCCGAAGAAACGCAAAACCAACACATTTATCAATTGCACCCAAATAAACCCAACATACTGAAACAAACGACATCGAACGGTGCACTAGTGAGCGTGGGCTAAACGTCAAAATGCTTCACAGAGAACATGCAAATATAACAAGAGAAGGGGATGGCAAAGTAAATAGAAGAATGTATAAAAGTAAAGGGTGTATTCGATAAAAATGGCACACACATATATATTCATCAAAATTAAACTGATTATCGGATTTTCTTGAAATTTTCAGGGAACGAAGAACTACTAATAAGTTTTGATTTACAACATTTGTTTTATTCAATTTCGTCTCCCATCCCGAATGCCCGCACCTTCCTTTTCACTCCACCCATCAAATTTTGTACAACCGATTTTCCCAGTGTTTTTGTTGTTTTAACCCAAATTTTCTTCAATTCTAGCTCTGTTTTTATAGTTTTGGGATGTTTGCGAAGTTCCGTTTTCATAATTGCCCAGAATTTTTCAATTGGACGAAGTTCCGGTGAATTCGGTGGGTTCATATCCTTTGGCACAAAATTGACTCCGTTGGCTCGGTACCACTCCAATACCTTTCGAGCGTAGTGGCAGGATGCTAGATCAGGCCAAAACAGAGTTGATCCTTTGTGCTTCTTAATGAATGGCAAGAGACGCTTCTTAAGGCACTCTTCCGTGTAAATCGCACCGTTTATTGTTCCGGAAGTGATGAAGGGAGCACTTATTTCACCACATCCGCAAATCGCCTGCCAGATTAGAAACTTCTTTGCAAATTTCGATAGTTTCTTCTTTCGAACATCCTCCGGAACATCGAACTTCGACTTGGCAACGAAATATTCTTGCCCAGGAAGTTGACGGAAGTCGGCCTTGACGTATGTTTCGTCATCCATCACGATGCAACCGGATTTGGTGAGTAGCTTCGTGTAAAGTTTCCGGGCGCGGGTTTTCGCAGTGATGTTTTGTTTTTCATTCCGGTTTGGGGCTTTTTGCACTTTGTAAACATGTAACTCAGCACGCTTCATGGTTTTCTGCACAAAACCGACTGACACCTTAGACTTTTTAGCGACATCTCGAATTGACATGTTTGGACGGTTCTTGAATTGTTGTACGACTTTCCTGGCCATTTTACTGTCCATTGGACCACTTTTACGACCACTCCCTTCCTTCCTTTGGACACTCAGACGCTCCTTGAAGGTTCTTATTACACGAGACACAGTTGTATTTGCAATTCCAAGCCTTTTAGCAATCCACCGGTGGGACGCCCCTGGATTTTGATTGTGAGTGCACAAAATTTTCTCACGGACAATTTCTTGTTTCGACGACATGACTGGAACTACTGAATGTATAACTATGAAACTTGGCAAATGTAAATAATACACTGTGGATAAGATCTACTCAAATTTCTAGGTTTTTTACTCATACGATTCAAAAGTTACAGAAGATTTTCTGTGTGCAATTTTTATCGAATACACCCTTTAGTTGTTGAATTCAGGGCAAACCCTTCCTCAGAAAGAAATTGTTTCACATATCTCTCTCTCTCTCCTTCTAACGCAAATCCCTGCACGGCCACTAATCCAACCTACTCACCGCAATGATTAAGGTCTGTATCCGCAATAATCCGGACACCTCAAAACATGAATAAAACATAAATTTCGCATTATATTTCCTTCGTATTTGTTTATTTCAGATTCATTGGATGTGTTTTAAGGGGGCCTCCCTTAGCTCAGTCGGCAACGGCGCAGCTACAAAGCAACACCATGCTGGAGGTGGCTGGGTTCGATTCCCGGTCTGGTCTAGGAATTTTTCGTTAAGGAAAATTTCTCGACTCCCTGGGCATAGCGTATGATTGTACTTGCCACACAATCATACTAATGCAAAAATGGTACCTGGCATCGAAAGCTCTCAATAAATAACTGTGGAAGTGCATTTAGAACAATAAGTTGAGAGCAAGCGATAAGCTAATTGTGAAAGCAATAAGCTTGAAAACGCTAAGAAGAAGAAGAAGGGATGTGTTTTAACAATTCGTGAAGACAAAACATAGTTATTCGGTATTTGCATAAAATTTTCGAACTTTGCGCTTAACTCCGTCCATTAGGGTTTGTACAGACTCTTCAGAAATCGTAGAAGCCGTCTTTGTCCAAATTTGCTGGAAGTGTTTGATGTCTTTGATTCCTTGCTTCTTTCCAGAAAGCTTCCGCTTCATCAGAGCCCAATATCTCTCGATTGGTCGTAGCTTTGGGCAATTTGGCGGGTTTGAGGTGTTTGGTACAATGTTCACTTGATTTGCTTGGTACCACTCCATCACAGTTTTAGCTTAGTGGCATGATGCCAAATCGGGCCAGAACAAAGGTTTTTCTTTGTGACTTTTGATGAAGGGTAGCAATCGCTTCTGCAGACACTCTTTCTGATAGATCTCCTTGTTGATTGTGGCTGTAGTGACGAAATATTTACTCTTTTTGCCACACGTGCAAATTGCTTGCCACACAAGGTATTTTTTGGGAAATTTCGATGCCTTTTTTGTTCTGAGATGCTCAGCTGTTGCATTTCTGGCCATAGCAGAATAAAAAGCCATCCCTGGAAGCTGCTTGAAATCATCCAGGACATAAGTTTCATCGTCCATAACAACGCATGAAAACTTCGTCAAATATTCGCAGTACAAACGTCGAGCCCGGGATTTTGTTGTCAAGTTCTGTTTGTCGTTGCGATTTGGAACTGTTTTTATTTTATACGACTTAAGTCTAAAACGTTGTTTTGATTTTTGGACAAAACCAGGCGACATCCCTATTTTACGAGCCACCGTTCGAATGGAGAGATTTGGGTTTTTCGTTAATATCCTTTTCACCATGACAGGAGAAGCGCGTCCAATGTTTTTGTTACTTCTCGGTTTCCTCTCCACCGTCAAACGTTCCGAAAATGATTTGAGCACATCGTGAACAGTGGATTTAGGCAAATCCAATGTTTTTGCAAGGTCCCGTATTGACAAGTCAGGATTTGCCGTACGGCCGTACAAAAGTCGCTCGCGCACTTGTTTTTCTTTCGTCGCCATCTTGAATACTAAACATAAAAAGTAAACATCCATCGTAGTCTTTTTCATCATAGACTCTCAGCTATACCAAAGAAGAATGCTAAGATGGAACAGTTGGTACAAATATTTTTTTCATTTCAGTGTCCTTTTCAAAAATTAAAATCGGTCCCTTTCGAATGAGCACTCCCCAGTAAACGGGTTGACAGATCTTGTTATGCTCATGCCGATCCCTCGTTCTGCAAACAAAGACCAAAGTACCTTGAGAACAAGGTAAAGCATATTGCCAGCTGTCATATTATTCTCACATACACGCTCATTCGATCTTTCTCAATGCTAAGTAACTTTTACTCAATTTTACTAAATATATCTAAAACGTCAAACGCTGAGTAGTCCTATTTATAAATTTGATTGTTTGATTGTTGATTGTTATTCAAAACACAAGAAAACTGCGCCAAACTCAATTTTGAGATAGCTACATATTTTTTTTTTCAATAATTTAAAAAGGGGTCGGATAACGTCTTTGTAAATTTGCGCTTCGGAAGTTAATTTAAAATCTAATTCGTTTTCGAAAAATAATTACCAGTCACGACATGGAGCAGATAGCAGCCACTTTAGATGCGGAAACGTATCTTAAAAAAGCTAAGCTGTTTCATCTTGACTGGGATTCGTTGATTTTCAATAGTATATATTACATTACAGATAAACCAAACATTTTCGAAACTCTTTCTGGTGTATGAATCGAAACCAGACTTATTGGCAAAATGGCTTTTATATGACAATGTGGTTGATTTTCTAAGTGTTGAAAATGGTAAGCAAGCATTTCATCGCCCTTGCCTTGTCGTTTGATTTTACAAATGTAATTTTCGATCCACCAACTCTTTACTATTAAAACATAATATACATATTATACTTACATATTACAGAGCATACTCGGGCACTACTGCGGATCAACGGCGAAATAAAAAAAAAGCGGAACGAAAAAAGACTCATTTTCATATATTTTTGTTTTAATGTTTATGAGTTAGTTCAACTCGAAACTAAATAAATTTCAGGATTAGGGGATTATTTTACTATCGTAAAGGTTACGCTTCATCGTAGAACAATTTTTTTTCCAAACTTCAGTGAAATTTTCTCAATCGTTCAGAAAATATAATCATAAAAAAAATCCTGCTAAATTTTCCACCGTGGAGGAAAATTTCTTTGATAAGGCCAGTATTCAGCTCAAAAGTAATGTGCATTAGCATAGGACAAGTAATGGTCAAGAAATGCTTTTACTTTCGAGATTTCTTTTTTTGTTGTTGTGGTGAGGAACCACTACGTCCACTGAATTGAACTTTTTTAGTAAATTTCTTACCTTGTATGCACTTGAAAAGTAAGGAAAACTGAAGAAGGTTACATAACGTCAGTACGGTCTGCTCATGTAGATTAAATGGGGCTGTCTCTTTTTCTCGTGGAATGATATTCCGTTCGATTACTTTGCAAGGAAGATTGGCATTTCACCCATACTGGAGCAATTGTCGAAATTACTTTCAGTAAAAATGGCAAGAATTACTTCTGGTCTTTACTTGCCAGCTGCATACAGGGCTATAAGCCGGAAAAATGAATTTTATGAATTATGGAAAATTAAAAATAAAATATTTTTTTGTTCGATAACTCTTTTAATGCTTTTTTTTCGAGTAATGCTCGAAAAACAATGGGCTCGACACTCGTTTTCATACCAAAATAAAAATAAAACGGGGACTACTCAAATTGAGTTTTGTCAATGAAACTCAATTTAGTGTACGTTCGGTTTTAACGATTTTGAGTTAATGTTACTCAAATGTGAGTGAAACCGGATGGCAAACAAACATCCATGTTTGTAATGAGACACCGCGAAGTTCCTTCTAGTTGTATAAATTTTATCTAATTTTCGAGTTTATATCGTTGTAGATCTTCCTGAAACAGCGATTCTAGCCATTGAAGCCTGAAATAAAACAATATGATAATCATAATCATAAATAATCACAATAATAAAATTGGTATACGCTAACTTTATTTTAAAAAATAAGCTTTTTCTTAAAATTATTCAGAAAAAATGCCTGAATATGTGTTATACTCAAAATTGAGAAACAATCATCATCGCGTTTTCGATCACCTCAAATATCAGCGCTAATTGATTCAAAAATATTCAGTAATAACGTATTCATCCAATCAATTTGTATACTTAAGTAACGTACAAGAGTTACTTAATACCTACATGCAGAAATTCAACCAAGAAACATGCGTTTGGCTGGCTTTTGAATCGAAACTGCTTAAATTTCGTGCATTTCTGAAGACTTTTTTTTTGCTTTTGTCTTTTTCGTACCACTACATAAACATTGCAGCGACTATAATACGTTGTACTTTATATACGTTGGAAACGTACATCACACTGACGTTTCTCTTTGTCAATCTTGACAATTCAAGATGTGTTCAAAAATTACGATACATGAAATGAAAGGGACCGAGGGCCAATAACAAATTACGTTTGCGATTTCTGAAAAACACCCGAGCATGTAATCGTTTATCGTTGGCTATACCACAGTGAAATTTTTCATTCCTACGTGCAATATTTCAAAAGTTACAATGATTTGAAGGTGTCCGGATTAATGATACAGACCTTATAAATATCTAAAACCAAAAACACCCAAAACCAAAAAGAGGGGGGCCCCGCCGGTGTTCTTTTTTTTTTTTTTTTTTTTTTTAAAAAATATTTTTTTTTTTTGTTGTTGTTGTTTTTAAAAAATTAAAATTTTTTTTGTTTTTTTATTTTATCCCCTTCTCTGTGGGGGGGAGAAAAGATGCCCCTGCGTTTTCGTTGGGGGGGGGGGGGGGGCTTTGTTTTTTTTTTTGTCCCATTTCTTTTTTTATTTTTTCTTTATTCTCTTTTTTGTTTTTTTTTTTTCTCTTTTGTTATTTTTTTGTTTGGGCGTGGTCGCCGTCCCCCCCCATACAAAAAAAAAAAAAAAAAATAAAAAAAAAAAAAAAAAAGAAAAAAAAAAACCGACCAAGATAAAATCGCCTCAATCGCAGCCCGGCCCTTCATGTGCTGTGATTTAGTGCAATGAAAGTTGACCTACCTCTGCCTTCCACCGCCCTTCCATCAGTAAGAGTACTGACTTGCTTGTTATTTTCATGTCTCCAAGGCTTCGCAGTTTTCGGGAAGCTTTTTCATCTCGTCAAAAGATTTCGTGGGAAGCCGTACTGGTTTTTGGAGTCGAAAAAAGTGACTGCACCTGGACCGCTGAGACCGTTGTCATCGTTTCTGTTGTCATTTTTGTTTTCCTTGCCTGCAGTTGTCGCCGAGGTTGACCGTGCGAACCTTTTTTTTCATCTCTCTCTCTCGAATCGACATCCAAGTAGGCTAACGTACCGGTCAGGTGGCTCAATTATATCATACTTACACTTCCCATTGGTGGGATCAAGTTTGGCCGAAATTCAGAATCTAGCTGGTTTCTTAATTGTATTTTAACCGTTTCTCTCATATGTTTAATTGAAGGTAAATCAACGGATATGTGCCAAATTCACGCACATTTCTTTCAATTAGTAAATGCATTCACCACAATGTTGCTACTCAAGAACCGTTAGGTGTCACATAAGCATTGGAAAGTGGAAATTCCCCGAGAGCTTTCAAACCGGTCCCGTGCCAGAATTGATGCTGTTGCACTGATTGTCCTGCTCCAGCCAATCGTGGGAACTCCATAACCACAAATTATAGGCCTTAAAATTTCTCCCAGAACCCATGTTGATGATGGGCTCCGTTCGATGTCAAGCGCAGCACACCGTTATTTTTCACTTAGCTTGGCAATTACCCAAAAACCCTTCCGCCTGCAGACCACAACCGGCCGGGCAAGGGGCAGGAAATTTCAACCCCCCAATGACAGCGTGAAATGCTACACAAAGCGACATCTATTTAACATATTTATTATGACTAACGGTACAACGTGTTCCTTTCCGTTGATCAAATATTGACGGCGAAAAAAAGGGAACGGGTCATTGTCATGCCAATTCCTGTCCGCGCAAACCAGATCATGAATTAAAACATTTCATAAAAAGTGTACACCTCTGCAAGTGGATGCTGGGTCGCGCAAGGAAAACATCTGGTGCTTTCCGGGGGCCCTTTGCCTGAGACATCCGACCAGAACGTGCAGAGAATTGACATTAACATGTCATCGTTGTTCTCCCGCGGATTGCGGATCGAAGCAAGCGGGGGAAAATTTATTTGAAATTGTTTCGCCCTTAGCCATAAAACCAAAGTGCACTGGGTGTGGTGCGGGCTGCGCTTGCCCGTCTTAGTATGAAGTTGGACATTTGACGTCCGTTGGCGATGATGACGATAATCGAAGAGGTGGGTCCTGATAATCGATTTCTGCGCTGCTTCCAGAGGGGCATGGCATAGCTACACGGAATGGATGGAAAGACGGAAGAACGGGACAGCCTCCAAGTGGATTGGTTTGCAACATTTTATCGGACAGAATAAGGTTCTGCCGGATGATGCGGTGGGCTGGAATGTCGAGCAAAGTTGTTGCATTTGATGGCTCAATCGGAAGGTATTCGCAGTGATGTTTTTGCGAATGTCGAGCAACAATGTTGTTGAGAAACGTTGCGTGGAAATAATTCTTGAGCATGGACACGGTTGCCGTTGTCCAAACGCTTACAGACGTTCATTTTAACTCAAAATTGAGTCGAGGTAGACTCGGTTTAATTCACAATGTATATATACAGGGTGTTTGGTTACTTATTAAAAATCTTTCAGGGGCTGAAAAAAGATCATATTTGATGAAAAAAATCATTCTACGCATATAGTCAAATCTCAACTATTTCAGAGTTTTTGAACTTTTTTTTATTTCAGTGGTATGTTTACACTTAACTTGCACTAACGCAAAGATTATAGTTTAAAGAGTAAATCATTTACGTTCATTCGAAAGCTAAGAAAATTTGCTTAAAATCATTATCACAAAATTGCGCTGTTAAATGAGACAAGTTACATTTTAAAAGTAACAGAGTTTGAAATTGGAAATTTTTCGGAAATTTTTGCAGATTTTTTCGAGTAAAGGGCGATACGGTCAAAATTTGGTCAATATCAACTTGACGTATTTCTTTCAATTTTGCATTTAAAAAACCTGAACACCCCTCATTTTGAAGGTGTGTGTGTGTAGAATGTTGCTCCTATTTTGATTTTGGAATTCACTCTTCAGTTGTCAAAATGCCGTCCAAGCAAGAAGAGCAGCGTATCAAAATTTTGCTCGCGCATCGCGAAAATCCGAGCTACTCGCACGCAAAGTTGGCAAAATCGCTAAAAGTTGCCAAATCAACCGTTACAAATGTAATTAAAGTGTTTGGGGAACGTTTGTCGACAGCCAGGAAGTCTGGATCGGGGGGAAATCGAAAACCGGAAGCCGCTGAGACGACAAAGAGAGTTGCCGGTAGTTTCAAGCGAAACCCTAACCTATCTCTCCGAGATGCCGCAAATAAGCTGGGTGTATCGTCTACAACCGTGCATCGAGCCAAAAAACGAGCCGGACTATCGACTTACAAGAAGGTAGTGACTCCAAATCGCGATGATAAACAAAATACGACGGCCAAAGCGCGATCCCGGAGGCTGTACACGACGATGCTCACGAAGTTTGACTGCGTGGTAATGGACGACGAAACCTACGTCAAAGCCGACTACAAGCAGCTTCCGGGACAGGAGTTTTATACGGCAAAAGGAAGGGGAAAGGTAGCAGATATTTTCAAGCACACGAAACTGTCAAAGTTCGCAAAAAAATATCTGGTTTGGCAAGCCATCTGCACCTGTGGCTAGAAAAGCAGCATTTTCATAGCTTCCGGGACTGTCAACCAAGAAATTTACGTGAAAGAGTGTTTGAATAAACGTCTGCTGCCTTTCCTGAAGAAACACGGTTGTTCCGTACTGTTTTGGCCGGATTTGGCATCTTGCCATTACGGTAAAAAGGCCATGGAGTGGTACGCCGCCAACAACGTGCAGGTGGTTCCCAAGGACAAGAACCCTCCCAACACGCCAGAGCTCCGCCCAATTGAGAAATACTGGGCTATTGTCAAGCGGAACCTAAAGAAGACCAAAAAAACTGCTAAGGACGAGCAGCAGTTCAAGGCAAACTGGCTTTCTGCGGCGAAGAAGGTGGACAAGGTGGCTGTACAAAATCTGATGGCAGGGGTCAAGCGTAAGGCCCGGCAATTCGGATTTGGAAAAGCGGAAGCCTAACTGAATATTTTTCCTGAATTTTATACTAATTGAACTTGAAAAAGAAATTTAACTTGATTTTTTAAATAAACGATTTCACCGATTTACACGCGTTTTCCCTTGACCAAATTTTGACCGTATCACCCTTTAAATGCATGATAAACTTGATCATTGTTCTGACAAAATTGAGCCTCTTATCATGTTGTATGATTCATCCAAACATCTATCTCTTTTAGTTTTCATGCAATTTCAAAACTAGCACACGATGTTAGGTCTTCAATTGGCATATTAAAAAACCACCCATTCCACTCCACTGTGCTAACGATTTCGACCCGGGCATATCACCAATTATACCAAAGCCTGCTGACTCCTCTATCAATGATCCGTCAGTGAAGAACGATTTAGTGGAATCAACTCTGTCTGTCTGTCTGTCTGTCTGTCTGTCTGTCTGTCTGTCTGTCTGTCTGTCTGTCTGTCTGTCTGTCTGTCTGTCTGTCTGTCTGTCTGTCTGTCTGTCTGTCTGTCTGTCTGTCTGTCTGTCTGTCTGTCTGTCTGTCTGTCTGTCTGTCTGTCTGTCTGTCTGTCTGTCTGTCTGTCTGTCTGTCTGTCTGTCTGTCTGTCTGTCTGTCTGTCTGTCTGTCTGTCTGTCTGTCTGTCTGTCTGTCTGTCTGTCTGTCTGTCTGTCTGTCTGTCTGTCTGTCTGTCTGTCTGTCTGTCTGTCTGTCTGTCTGTCTGTCTGTCTGTCTGTCTGTCTGTCTGTCTGTCTGTCTGTCTGTCTGTCTGTCTGTCTGTCTGTCTGTCTGTCTGTCTGTCTGTCTGTCTGTCTGTCTGTCTGTCTGTCTGTCTGTCTGTCTGTCTGTCTGTCTGTCTGTCTGTCTGTCTGTCTGTCTGTCTGTCTGTCTGTCTGTCTGTCTGTCTGTCTGTCTGTCTGTCTGTCTGTCTGTCTGTCTGTCTGTCTGTCTGTCTGTCTGTCTGTCTGTCTGTCTGTCTGTCTGTCTGTCTGTCTGTCTGTCTGTCTGTCTGTCTGTCTGTCTGTCTGTCTGTCTGTCTGTCTGTCTGTCTGTCTGTCTGTCTGTCTGTCTGTCTGTCTGTCTGTCTGTCTGTCTGTCTGTCTGTCTGTCTGTCTGTCTGTCTGTCTGTCTGTCTGTCTGTCTGTCTGTCTGTCTGTCTGTCTGTCTGTCTGTCTGTCTGTCTGTCTGTCTGTCTGTCTGTCTGTCTGTCTGTCTGTCTGTCTGTCTGTCTGTCTGTCTGTCTGTCTGTCTGTCTGTCTGTCTGTCTGTCTGTCTGTCTGTCTGTCTGTCTGTCTGTCTGTCTGTCTGTCTGTCTGTCTGTCTGTCTGTCTGTCTGTCTGTCTGTCTGTCTGTCTGTCTGTCTGTCTGTCTGTCTGTCTGTCTGTCTGAATCTTAAAGACTTGGAGATTACTGAACCGATCGGCGTGAAATTTTGTTTGGAGGAGTTTTTGGGGACCGGAAACGGTTCTTGACGTAGTTAAAGACCCCTCCCTTCTGTGAAAGGGGGAGCTCCCATACAAATGGACCCATACAAATGGAACAGAGATATCTGCATAACTCAAAAACTAATCAAGTAAATGGAACTAAATTTTACATGTAGAGCTTTCTAGAAGCAAGAATTGTTTCTATGGTGGTTCGAGAACCCTCCCCTCTTTAGAAGGCCCCCTGGCTCGCATACAAATGAAACTGAAATTTCTGCATAACTCGAGAACTAATGAAACAAATGAAACCAAATTTGGCATGTGAGGATTTTGAAGGCAATTAATCATTCTACGGTAGTTTAAGACGCCTCCTCTGGTAGGAGGAGGGTCTCCTATACAAAAAAAAACACAAATTTCTGCATAACTCGAGAATTAATCATGTAAATGGAACCAAATTTGGCAAGCGGGGTTTTTGAAGGCAAGAAATGTTTCTATGGTGAATTGAGACCCCTCTGCCCGCTTTAATAAGGGGGCTCCCATACCAACGGAACACAAATTCCTGCATAACTCGAGAACTAATCAAGCATATGGAACCAAATTTGGCATGTGGAGGTTTTTGGAGGAGAGAAATGTTTCTATGGTAGTTTGAGACTCCTCCGCCATCTGGAAAGGGAAACTCCCATACAAATGGAACACAATTTTTAGCATAACTCGAGAGCCAATGAAGCAAATGAAACCAAATTTGGCATGTTGAGGTTTTTGGAGGCAAGAAATGTTTCTATGGTAGTTCAAAACCCCTCCCTTTTTGAAAAGGGGGGGCTCTCATACAAATTAAACACAAGTTTCTGCATAACTCGAGAACTAATCAAGTAAATGAAACCACATTTGCCATATCGGGGTTTTTGAAGGCAGGATTTATCTATCTATATATATAAAAATGAATTTCTGTCTGTATGACCCTTATAGACTCGGAACGTTCTGAACCGACCTGCGTGAAAATTTGTATGTAGGAGTTTTTGGGGCTGGGGAAGGTTCTTATGATTGTTTGAGACCTCTTCTCTCTCAGAAAGGGGGGCTCTCATACAAATGAGACACACATTTTTTCGTAACTCGAGAACTAATCAAGCAAATCGAATCAAACTTGGCATGTAGGGGGTTTTAAAGACAAGAATGTTTCTATGGTGGTTCAAGAGCCCTCCCTTTTTTAAAAGGGGGCGGGACTTTCATACCAATAAAACACAAATGTCTGCATAACTCGAGAAATAATGAAGCAAATGCAACCACATTTGGCATATGGAAGTTTTTGGAGGCAGGATTTCTATATGTAAAAAATGAATTTCTGTCTGTCTGACCCTTATAGACTCGGAAAATTCGGAACCGATCGGCTTGAAAATTTGTATGCTGGGGTTTTTGGGACTGGACATAGTTCTTATGATTGTTTGAGACCCCTTCTCTCTCTGGAAGGGGGGGCTCTCATACAAATGAGACACAAATTTCTGCATAACTCGACAACTCGACTGCTTGAATACAAATGGAACCAAATTTGCCATGTGGGGGTTTTGAAGGCAATGATTGTATAATGGTTTGAGACCCCTCCCACCTCTGGAAGGGCAGGCTCCTATAAAAATGAAACACAAATTTCTACCAAACATGAGAATTATCCAGTTTAGGTGTATGTCTCGGGTAAGAAGCATGTTCTGATAGAAGTTTTAACCCCTGCTTAGTCAAGAAAAAAACTCATTCCGAAAAACAACCATAAACGTGCCAGTTCTATTAAATGTTCATTCATTTAGTTGCAAGCGTAGCAGCGCTCGCACCGGGTTCAGCTAGTGTAGTAACTAAAATTTGAGTAAATGTTGTCATGTTTGTTTATTGAAACGTCAATTTAATAGATCTAGCCAGCTGCCATTACAGCAAGGAAGTGCTACAGTGATAGAACGATAATGGGGTTCAGTTCATCCCAGAAGAGCTGAATCCACCAAATTGTCCTCAGTTCCGTCCAATAGAAAAGTATTGGGCGATAATTAAGCGGAAACTGAAGATGAAGAATTGGTGGAATCAGCTAGCCAGAACCCTGACTGAAGAAGGTTTGCGCCGGCTGATGAGCGGCATCAACAGAAAAGTGCGAGAATTTCTTCGAAATAACGATGAATGATTTGTTCCAGTTATTTTTATGACATAAAATAATATTACCTTTGGTTCATTCCGAGAAAGTTTTTCTATTGAAAGAAATGTTAAAGGGGACCCTCCCCTGGATTTGGGCAAAAATAAGGCAAAGTTTGTATTTTTTTTTGTGGGAGAATGAAAAGGCGTACGAACTTTCGGAGTTGACGATTAAATTTGGTTATTATTCAAAATTTCAAAGAGATAAAAAAATTGTGAAAATTCAAAATGGCGGCTACAAAAAAGATTTCTTGAAACCATGTTTTTCAATCTAACTTCAAGCTTGAACTATTAATCCGACTCCCTCCATCAAATAACTGTTTGAAAGGTTATAATGTTTTGTACGGTTTGAACTAAAAATTGGCATTAATAATTATTTATTTATAATTTTTGAACACGGTTGAAATAAACAAAAAAGTGGCGAAAAATTAAACTTTTCAGTTCAAATGATCACTATGCAATGAGTTTAAGTTTAAATTGTCTTAAAATTTAGTTCAAGCCGTAGAAAATTTCATTATCTTTCAGAAATAATAACTAGATTTGATTTTTGTTTACTACAAGAGGCTGCAGGCTTGAAGTTGTCGCCCCATGTTTTGCGCGCAGAGTCTTACAGAAATCGCCATTTTGAATTTTTACAATTTTATTTATCTCTTTGAAATTTTGAATAATAATCGAATTGATTCGTCAAAACCGAAAGATCGTACGCCTTTTCAATCTCCGACAAAAAATAATACAAACTTTGCCTTATTTTTGCCCAAATCCAAGGGAGGGACCATACACGCATTTGAAAGTGCCCCATTTCGAAATGATGTAGACTTAAGTGGTCAAATGTTTAGAAAGTTGACACAATTTAAGTTTTGTTAAAAAGGTCAGGTCGCATCATTAGTACGATTAGTGGATTGAATGTTTTTTCCTCCTGTTTCAGTACCATCGATAAACGTTGAGTTCACGTATCCAGATTTATTTATTTCCCTACCCGACCCGACACCCTGGAGGCAAACATACTTCTTTAGCTACAACCTCTTGTCATGTTATGGTCCTCTTAAATTTATTATGAGGTATTTTTTTCCGGTGCGGCAGAACCAAAAATTAAACTTCGATTAAGCTCGATAAGTCGGCCATAAAACCAAAAATAGCACCATTAAACATCCACTTCAATAATACATGTTAGGATTGGCGAAAAAACAAGGTGTCGTGTCCAACACAGCTGTCACTCTGACCGGCACGCGTGTCTTAAACTGGCCAGTCCATCTAACGCGCTTTTTTAATTTATCGGCACAAACATTGAGCTCGACTAGTTCTTAAACGTGCCATTTATTATATCGCTTCATACATGCACGCAAAAAAAGAAAAAAAATCAATCCTACATGTCTGCGCAGGAAGCTGCGGGTGCGAGCGTTGGCCATGTCGCGTGAGCAGCTGTTCAAATATCTCCGAGATGCCCCACGGACAAACGAAACGATGGACAAATCAAACCATACTTCGTGATCGTGCTGGTGGCTGGTGGCGTTTTTGATCTCGCTGAGACATCTCACGCAAGCGAAGTTGTTCCGCGGGCCAAAGGCGACCCCTCCCGTTTATGGACAATGAAAGAAAAGGATTTTCGCGCCTCATGCTGAGTATTTCGCGCAAAAGTGACTCTGTGCTGATCGAAGCCCGGTGAGAGAAAACAAACGGCTCATTTGAATAACGATCTCGTCGAGTGTCGCACCGGCTGTGTGGGTGTCTCCACTGATCCCCACGGACTAGACCACATATGTCCCCCAAGGCGACGTCTTTCGCACAACCACCCCGCAAGAAGGTGACCTGCTGAAATTCAAATCTCTACCTTGCCTATGCTTCCTCGTTCGGCGCTCAGAGTTCCTTCATCCAAGTAATCCGTGCCCATCAGGTGGAGGTCAACTTAAGACGGCAGTGTTTTTTTTGCTTGCGCGATCGAGTAAGATCCGCGTCTTCGCTTGGATCGTTACCATACCAACCAACGCAACCTATAGAAAACGATGCAGGTGTGCGCCCGCCAAACTGTCGCCATCGCCGTCGTAAAGTAATAGCAAAGGCGAAGAGACGGTTTGCGAGAAAAAAAAATCCGAGCCAAGGAGCGCTACAGAAATCCCCCGATTAGTACGGTATCATGGTCAACCGAAGACTAAAAAAAAATCATCTCAATTCAATTAGTTCCGTGCAAAGTGAATTCATTTCCCCTTTCAGAAGTTAACTGTTCACGCGAAGCGAAATTCGCTAGCTTACACCTAAGGTGAAATTTAACAATCGGCACTGTGTTTTCTACGCGAACATGCAGGCGGGAAAACATGAGAATGGAAAAATGCCATTTTCATCGTTCGTATGCGCGTGAAAAATTCCGTATTTCGTGTGAGATTGTTTGGGCATTCGTTGTTAGGGACCATTACGTTGTTGAAGGGACGACTGTAAACTAAGTAGGAAACCAGTCATACAGGCCCATTATTCCGATCGAAATGTTGGTTGATGTTTGACGTTCAGGACTTGGAAAATTACAGTGATTTTATAATACAGGGCTTTCTTTTCGTCAGTCCTGAACTTGTGTTTTGTCAGTTGGACCGTGGACTCAAGAGGGAAGGACTTCAGAGTGCCGAAGAAACGTTTAAAAAATCATGAATCACTGTACTAGAAAACTGTACTTAAAACATATTCTCGATCTCGGCAGAAAAAAATGCCGATCTGAAACGGCAACTCAGAATTTGACTGATATTTCAATGAACAACATAATTGGCCCGAGATTTACCAAAAATATATGCCGAAATGCAAATTTCAAACTAATTCGCTAAGGAGATCAGCAAATAGAGAAAATACCGAAATCCGCAGTCGGTTTTGCAGAGATCTCGGCATTGACTTCATTTCTGTAAGCCGTCTCTTTTTAACACTCGCTATTTTCAGAACGGAGGAAAAATAATCTGCTGCTTGTGAGTTTTGTGCGTTCGCGAAATCAAATAATAATGTATCATATTCTTGGTGAATTGCGAAAGGAGGACGTTAGGATTTACGATCTTTTTTCGGGGGGGGGGTGTGTGTGTGTGTGTGTGTGTGTGTGTGTGTGTGTGTGTGTGTGTGTGTGTGTGTGTGTGTGTGTGTGTGTAATCTTACACCCGCTGGCCGGCAATGGTATTATGGAATAAATCTGTTTACAACAGACATTCAAGTGACCATTGGAAGCAGTTTTAATCCGGGAGCTAGAGAGTGATAGCTCTACTGCAGATCCAGTAATCCATTTCAGAATGTCTGGAGAGTCACGCCCATTCCGAGGTTACTTTCACATACAATAAGTCCCGCATGTAAACATTACCGTTATCATTTGTATAAGGGCACTGCAACACACTTCCAGATTTGGAAATGTAAAATTTCCAAACCAGGTACGTATTTAGTTTTATATGAAAATATGGCTATTGTTATATAGTTATAATCAGATAGATCTCACCCATGGCCACCTCCTTCATGACACTAGCTTATTCATTCGTAAAAATGAAAATTTTTGACGTAGATTCGTAATTTATTTCATGCACTCGCGATAAAATAAGCGCAAAAATTATCGTTGCTAATCCGCCGGTTAGATATGCAACCTGCATAACAAAACTCTGTACACCACGTGGTGAATGCATCTGAATTTGTGCCAGCCTTTCCCGCGTTGTCTTCGTTTGTTGCTTCTGACCAGGAAATGGCCGCTTTCTACATGGCACTGGTCTTCTTTTTTTCACTCCAAATTCTGCCAATAATCAAAATCCCCACTATGAGGCGACTCCATATCAAACTTCAAAACTGCTTCACTGAGCGAACAAATTGAGTGGAATTCATAGGAATATCGTATGGAAATATTAAACGGTGTTCCGATCAAAATTTGGTCAAACAGTGATGTGTGTGAGTCGATCAAAGTTTTTATTAATAAGTCAAATTCTTTTTCTTTTTCAAGTTCAGCTAATACAGAATACAGGAGATATATTCAGCTAAGCTTCCTTTTTACCGAATGAAAATTGCCGAGTCTTCCGTTTAACACCTGCCATAAGATTTTGTACAGTCTCCTTGTCCAATTTATTCGCCGCAGAGCGGCAGTTTTCCTTGAACTATTTCTCGCTCACAACAGCTTTTTGAGCCTTTCTTGAGGTTCCGCTTGACGATGGCCCAATATTGTTCGAATGGGTGGAGCTCTGGCGTGTTGGGAGGGTTCTTGTCCTTGGGCACCACTTGAACGTTGTTGGCAGCATATCACTCCATGGCATTTTTTCCGTAATGGCAAGATGCCAAATCCGGCCAAAATAGAACGGAACAATTGTGTTGCTTCAGGAAAGGCAGTAGACGTTTTTGTAGGCACTCGCTCAGATTAATTCCTGGTTGACGGTTCCGGTCGCAATGTAAACGTTGCTCTTCAAGCCATAGGTACAGATAGCTTGCCACACCAGATATTTCTTCGCGAACTTTAACAGTTTAATGTGCTTGAAAATATCTGCCACCTTTCCCCGTCCGGTTGCCGTATAAAATTCTTGTTCAGGAAGCTGTTTAATGTCTGCCTTGGCGTAAGTTTTATCGTCCTGTAACACGCAATCAAACTTCGTCAGCATCGTCGTGTACAACTTTTGCGATAGTGCTTTGGCTGACGTGTTTTGTTTATCGTCGCGATTTGGAGTCACCTTTTTCTTGTAAGTCGACAGTCCAGCTCGTTTTTTAGCTCCATCCACGGTTGAAGGCGCCACTCCCAGCTTCTTTGCGACATATCGGACGGAGAGGTTGGGGTTCCGCTCGAAACAGCGGGCAACTCTTTTTGTCGTCGCTGTGGCCTCCGGCTTTCGATTTCCCCCCGATCCAACTTTCCTGGCTGTCGACAAACGTTAACCGAACACTTTTAATACGTTGGTAACAGTTGATTTAGCCACATTCAACAATTTCGCCAACTTGGCGTGAGAGTAGTTTGGATTTTCGCCATGCACCTGCAAAATTTTGATGCGTTGCTTCTCTTTCTTCGACGACATTTTGATAACTGAAGTGCTAATCTCAAAATCAAAATAGAGGCATGATGCTACACGAACACATATTCAAAATGAGGGGTGTGCAAAAATTGTTACTGCACGATGAAAGGAAATGCGTCAAGTTTAAGTCGACCAAATTTTGATCGAAATACCTTTTAGTAACGAAACAGTTCCGTCTTTGATTTCACACTGAGCTATTTTTTTACCGATTCTAGTTCTGTTGATGTCAAATCAAAGTTATATTGTTTATAAAAAAACCTTGAAAAATTTCATCATGATTGAATAATTCCTCATGAAGATATGGCCAAAACAATACCTGAGAGCACATTCATTGTGAGATGAAAATATACTCGTTGCAGTTCAAAATTGGACAAGACCCCTCACCAATTGATCCTGCTTGCATTCTAAATTGTCGCATCTTGTGCGTTGTTTTCTGCATTAGATGCGCTATACAGCGCATTAGATGCGATACTATGCGACGCTATGCGACTCTATAGAATTAAAGCTGAAACGATTGGCGCGAGTGGTTTTGAACTACAACGAGTATATTAAAAAATTACACAAAGTCTCCATTTACTTTAACAACACAATTTTCAACGAACATGTACTTATTGAGCATCTTGAATCCATCTCGATAATCAAAATTGATGTTCAGGATTGCCAAATATTTCATTTTATAAACTGAATAGATGACATATTGAATATTCCTGGAACTTCCTGGAATTTCTGATGAAAATATGAATCCAGTACTATACCTACATTTGAGTTCGTAATTTTGGTGAAGTGCAAGAAGGGTTCAGTCTCACCATCGGTGGATTAATTCGGGTTTTGTTCTTGTTTTCGAACAGTTCTTGAGCAATGTGAATAATAAAATTAATGTGCAGCAACCAAAAAAAAAGGTGCTTGTGGTGCCCTAAAATGTGGGGGCCCTGAGCCACAAATTCTAAGCTCGCCCCTTTAGCCTCTTTAGTTAACGTAATTGTTTAACGGTTCCATTCAATTCTTGCATTTTCAGCCCGCGACCGAAAAATGCCAACGCCTGCTATTCCCCAACTAAAGCTAGTCCATTTAGAGTTCGGAATAATAAAATTATCTGTATCTCGGTAACGGATTGACGTACAAACAAGTTTACATCAAATCAAAAGTAATGTACTGTACTTTAAGGAAAAAATATGAATACAAATCATTTCTCTTCGTTTCTAATGAAAATTCGCACTTGCTTCTTTATTCCTCCCATTAAACGCTGCACACCTCCGGAGTCAACTTCCTTGGCACATTTGTTCCACATTTTGGTCATCTGAGTCGCGTCCTGAGCCGTTTTTCCACTTTTCTTAAGCTTCCGCTTCATTATTGCCCAAAATCTCTCGATTTTTATCGATAAAATCTACGTTATTAAGATGACTTCCCGGCTGTAGTGGCAACTCGCCAAACTTCACGAGACCTTTATGGGCTTTAATGAAAGGTAGTACGTGGTTTTTGAGGCATTCTTCCTTGTACAGCTTCGAGTGCATCGTCTTATTCGTCACGAACACTTTGGTCTTTGCTCCGCAGCTGCATATCCCTTGCCAAATCATCAGTTTTTTTTTTGGCAAATTTGTCCATAAAAGCAAACTTAAACTTCGCAGGAACATCTCCTCGTGCCGTCGCCATGTAGAATTTTTGGCCAGGAAGCTGTCCGAAATCCATTATAACGTAAGTTTCATCGTCGATGAGCAGGCATCCTTGGTACTTCGTCAAAACCTGCTGGTAAAATATCCGAGCTCGAGTTTTGGTGACGAAACTTTGCTTCAACGTTCTGTTTTTTTTTTGTGCGATTTCATTATCTGATAGTCCAGGGTTTGCTCCGACGGTTCTCAACCCTTTCTAGTTCAGCTTGCGGTCATATGTTCCACTACGACGCTTACCTTGAGGCACTCGATCTACGCTCTTTCGCTCCCTGAAACGTTTCAGCACATCATACATGGTTGATTTGGCGATTTTGAACGTTTTTGCGATTTTTATTGCGGACCACGTTGGATTATCAACGTGGGTGTGCAGAATTTTTTCTCTCCTCTCGGCTTCCATCTGGAATAACTTTTGACTCACTGTACGAAGCACCGGGAAATTGATACCACAGAAAGTGGGTGCCTAGGTAAACAAACCGCTGTAAAAGAATTCTTGCAGCGGTCACTTTCCGTGCCGCTGCAACACAACAAGTGATTCCGGATTCTAACTGGACAGAACTT